>JACEFZ010021759.1:0-62023 GCA_014155875.1 Cepaea nemoralis | reverse complement strand
GTAGACGGGATCTTTTGACAGTGGGATCGCCGGACAACGGGGTCTTTTGACACGGGATCTTTAGTTAAAGGACGGAGATATTGTTAGATAGAGAATCCAGCTAGAGTGAATGTGGATAGGGGTTAAGACACATATCTTACCTGTTCATACTTCACACGTCTGCATAGGTCTGTGGTCCTGATTCTGCTCTTGTCACTGAGTGATTGTGTTGTGTTGTGGTCTTAATTATATAGATTAACAGTAATTGTTCATTATATATATATATATATATATATATATATATATATATATATATATATATATATATATATATACTATTATATATATATATATATATATATATATCTTGGAGATAATCTGCACTCTATCGGCTGACTTACCTCTTTGAAAAATGGCCACTCCTAAACTAACCACTGCAGAACTAAGAGAAAAAGGGGAAGAAATGGGTTTGTCGGGTTCTTCCCTAACAGATTACATACAGGAAGTGGAGAGGGGGTTACGTCAAGCAGAAAGGGAAGATCGAAAGGCCGAGTTGGAATTGAGAAAGATGGAGTTAGAACAGGCAGCCAAGAAACTGGAATTTGAAGCTGGTCAGGCAGCTAGGAAACTTGAAATTGAGGAAGCTGCTAGGAAACGGGAAGCGGAGCAGGAGGCTCAGAAAAGGGAGCACGAGTACCGGATGAGGGAACTCGAGTTGAAGAGTCAATCTAATTGGGAAACTGAGGGAGCAGTTGGAGGTTCCTCCATCCCAGGCTCAACACCAGTAGGGGGGCATAGTTATCATGCTATGAAGTTCCCTCTAGCGATCTACGAGGAGGACAAAGAGAAATTGACCAGTACCTTCAACGCTTCGAGATCATGTCCGTTGCTATGGGTCTGGAGCATAACAAATGGAATATCAAGCTATCCCAGGGATTACGCGGGACCGGCTACGAGGTTTATTCTCGCCTGCCTCCAGGACATGAGAACAATTATGACGAGTTGAAGACGGCTCTGCTGAAACGATTCGAGGTTACGTCACAAACCTACCGGAAAAAAAATTTCGAGCAGCGAAACGAGAACCGGGAGAGTTGTTTGCCGCCTACAGTCTCATCCCATCTCATCATGTTCCTCTTGTACCTTGCGGTGTCGAGGTGAAGTATAAACTTCGTGAGAGTGCCCGGTTATGGGCTTCGTATATCGACATTCCCATGGATTCTGTTATTCCCTCCGTCCAACGTTTACGTGGTTGGCCTATTCCGCTGTTTCCATCTGGTCTGTACATCATTGCTTGTTGTGGTATGCTGTTGACTGGTAGCCTACTTGCATGGCCAAACCATTTGACTTGCTGCTTTCTAATAAAATCTAGAGCAGCTTTAACCCCCACTTTAGTCCTGATTTCTTCATTTCTGATCTTATCTCTTCTTGATACGTTGAGTATTCTTCTCAGGAACCTCATTTCTGTTGTTGTGATTTTCTTTTCTCTTTTTCTGTCATTGTCCAGGTTTGGCATTGGTAGCACAGAGTTGGTAGGAAGATTGTGTTGTAAAGTGCTTTCTTAGTAGTTATTGATACATGTTTGTTCTTTAGTATTGGTGCCATTTGTCCAATGAGTTGATTTGCCTTATTGCACCTATTTTCGATCTCGTCTTCTGATCTGCCATTTGATGATATTATACTTCCTAGGTACTTGAAGCTCTTTACTTGTTTCAAGGGATGTTCGTTTAGGTGAATTGTTGCTGTTTGTTCTTCTTTAGTTATAGTCATTACCTCTGTTTTGCTTGTGCTAATTTTCATGTTATGTTCCCTACACATTTCGTTTAGACTATTCATGTGGTCTTGTAATTCAGCTTCTGATTTTGCTATTAGTGCTTGGTCGTCCGCAAACAGGAGTTCTCTAATGGTTAGATTTGCAGATGGTTCTTCTTCTGTGTTCTCGTCATGCGGTATTCTTGCTGTTTCTGCTTGGCTGGTTTCTTTACATATGTTGTCTATATATGTTATGAACAAGAGAGGGGACAGGACACAACCTTGTCGTACTCCAGATCTTATGGTGAAGGGTTCTGAGTGTCCTCCAGTTGCTCTCACTATGCATTCACTGTTGTTGTATAAACTTCTACATAGGTTTGTTAGATGTGCCGCCTACAGTTTGCGTCTAAAATCCTATCTCCACAAGTGGATGGATTTGGCTGGGTTCGCACATGACTACGAGAGTCTGGAAGAGCTCATGGTGGTCGACCAGCTGAAGAAGCAAATGTCAAAACCTCTCAGGACGTTCCTGGGAGAACAAGGGGCGGAACGTATTGACCTCGTGACAAAATTAGCAGAACGGTTCGTCGAGGTACATGGGGAGGCAGGGGAAAACATTTCAACCACCACCAAAAGTCAAGAAAAACATGAAAAGAAGAAACCCAAAAACTCAGGAACCAAAAAGGGGGAACCTTATGTGCAAAAATCAGAGGATAGTTCAGAGAAGACGAAGGAGGGAAGCAAGAGCACTTCAAGCTCTACACCAAAACGACAGTGGTCGGAGAAATGGTGTTCAATTTGTAAGTCACCCTCTCACAATACGAGAGACTGCAAATCGAAGGCTAAGGGCCCTCACTTCGCAGCATGTCAAGTGACTTCCAAGGAGGTTGTCACGGAAACTGCCAAGGTCAATAAGGAAGCTCGCCACCAGGAGAGCTCACTCAAGTCTGGCACTAGAAAATCTAGGACAAGGAAATGGTGCAACCAATGCAAGTCAAACACGCACAATGCTATTGACTGCAGGGGAAAGTCAGGAGACTCTAAATTCGTCGTGTGCCCCGGGAAACCTAAGGTGGAGCCCACAACAGGTCGAGGCCGAGGAAGAGACTCCAGACCAGGATAAACCACCTGTAGTGGAATTGGTAGAGGTTAACGGTCGTCAAGTGGAGTGTTTGTACGACACAGGACTGGACGGGGAGGCCGTTATTTCTGCGGATCTGGTACATCCAGAACAATTCACAGGTGAGACCATGGAGATACAGCCTGCACAGAAGAGGGCTGTGGCCATGAAGTTGCCCATTGCTAACGTGGAGATTCGGTCAATGTATGTCACCGGCACAATCAAGGCCGCTGTATTGACCGATCCCATTTTTCCCGTAATCCTCGGTTGCCGGTATGTCTTTCTGGGAATGCCCAGGGAGCCAATCCATATGGGAGCAATAAAGACTCGCTCTCAGACGAGAACGGAAGAGGCAGAAGCAATTGTGATTAACCCAATGCCGGGGGAGCTACGAACTGCCCAGAGTGAGGATGCTACTCTACGTCCTTGCTACAAAAAGCTGCAGAGAAGTGCTGGTCCACCAGGACGTGGGCAGTACCACATGAAGAATATGATACTCTACAGGAGAGCCGGAAGGGGAGACAACTTATACGGTCAGTTGGTCGTCCCGAAAGCTCACCGGTCCCAGATTCTTCATATGGGGCATACCATCTCCTTTAGTGGACACATGGGTATTGCCGCCACCATGCAGCGAATTTCCTGCCATTACTATTGGCCGGGAATGACAGAGGATGTGCGTCCTAGGACAAGGAAGAGGAACATGTATATACTTACAATGGTGGATTGCTGTACAATGTGGGGTGAAGCCATACCGTTGACCACGATTGACTCGAAACGAGTGGCGGACGCACTGATGGAGGCCTTTACAAGATTAGGCTTTCCGGATCAAATTCTGACGGACAATGGGTGCCAGTTTTGTGGAAAACTCATGGAGGAAGTATTTAGGGTGTTCCACTCTAACCACATACATACCAGCCGTTACCACCCTCAAGCCAATGGACAAGTAGAGTGTTTCAATGGCACGTTGATGACAATGCTCAGGAAACTGGCACAGGAAAAACCTGAGAGGTGGGATGAATATATCCCAGCAGCACTCTTTGTATATCGGGAAGTACCTCATGGCTCAACAGGACTATCACCCGTTACGTTGCTGTTTGGTCGTCCAATCAAAGGACCGCTGGAAGTCATGTTGAGGAGTTGGACTGAAGAGGGGACGTCAGAAGAAGTGATCTCTTCCTATAAATATGTGGAGGAACTGAAAGAAAAACTTCACAAGGGATGGACTCTGGCGAATCAAAACTTGAAAAAAGCCAGAAAAAGACATACGGCTTACTACAACCGTAGGTCTAAAGACAGATCTCTAGAGGTGGGAGACAAAGTATTGTTGCTACTCCCTACGAGATACAACAAACTGAAGATAGGTTGGCAAGGACCTTTTCCCATGGAAAGGGTGATATCCAGAACCAACTATCAGATCCGGATCCGGGGAAAGTCGAAGATTTTCCATATCAATCTCTTGCGGAAATACGAAGAGAGACCCGGAGACAAATCGGCTCACCTCATGGCAATGGCAGTTGCAGTGGAGACGGAAGTGGGAACCAACGAGGGCAGGGAATATCAATTGGTACACCAGGAAACCTATCGGGATGTGCAAGTGAACCCTGATCTGACCTCCCAGGAGAGGGAAAAGATAACCCAGGTTCTCGAGTCTCATAAGGAGATACTGACTGATAAACCAGGACGAACGAGGTTGGTTGAGTTCGAGATGACTTTGACCACACAGGAGCCTGTTCGCCAAAAGGTTTACCCAGTGCCATTCTCTAAGGAAAAGGCCCTGGAGGAGGAAATACAAAAACTGCTGGAGGATGACGTGATTGCGCCATCCACACCCCCATACAACGCGGGGGTAGTTTTGTTACGGAAACCAAGTGGAGAACACCGGTTGTGTATAGATTACCGACTTCTGAACAGTCATACACAATTTCAGGTGGAACCTTTGCCGAATCCAACTCAGTTATTCGCTAGGCTCCATAAGGCTCGGTACTTTTCAAAGGTGGATCTGAGTCGGGGGTACTATTAGATACCAGTCAAACCGGAGATTCGACCACTGTTGGCTTTCAGTACACCCAGTGGACTCTACGAATTCAAGGTCATGCCCTTTGGACTCAGCAATGCACCTAGTGTGTTTACACGCATGATGAGGACTTTACTAGATCCTTTACAGGATCCGGCCATCATCTCATTCATGGATGATATTCTGATTTCCAGTGACAGCTTGGATGACCATTTGCAATCCTTGGAGAGAGTGTTTAATAGACTCAAGGAAGCAGGGCTTACCGCTCGTCCAACCAAGTGCATGATTGGTTACCAGACTCTGGAGTTTCTAGGTCACACCATCACTCCAGGACAAATTGTCCCAGAGGAAAAGAACCTGGAAAAAATCAGAAATGCACCAAGGCCAAAATCGAAGAAGGATGTGAGATCCTTTCTCTCTTTATGTGGGTTTTACCAAAAATTTATCCCACATTTCACTGAACTGGGAGCTCCATTGACGGAAACCTTGAAATAAGGATTCCCGGACCAAATCATTTGGACACCAGAATGTGAGACTGCCTATGGTCGGTTAAAGGAGGCCTTGGTCAGCAAACCTGTATTACAGCTCCCGGACCTTTCCAAACCATTTGTGTTGAGAACGGATGCGAGTTGGATTGGGGCAGCTTTGTTACAGGAAGAAAAAACGATGCTTCAGTTTTGAAACCTGTGGCATACGCAAGTAAGAAACTTCTCGAGGCTGAGAGGAATTATTCGACCGTCGAGAGAGAGAGTGCTTGTCTCTCGTATGGGCCGTGCAAAAAGTCCAGCACTATTTGTATGGTGTTAAGTTTCGGGTCCAGTCGGATCATCAGCCCCTGATGTTCCTGGCTACTTCTCAGAAGCTCAACGCCCGTTTGATGCGGTGGTCGTTGTTACTTCAACCCTACAATTTCACAGTGGAGTATATCCCTGGGAAGGAAAATGTTGGAGCGGACTTCTTGTCAAGACATCCAGCTCCGGAAGAAGAGGAATGAATCATCTGGATTGAACTTGCAGTGGAAAAGAGTGAGATGGACTACTCTCTTAAGAGGGGGCCTATGTCACGAATTCACTACAGGTTACAATCAGATGTCAACAATACCAAGGACAGTCTGTGTTAGCAGCTGCAACTTGTTGGGAGCGGTCGGGAGACCTTGAGAAGTTTCTGACATCAAAATGAATTGGCGGCTTGTTGTTGAGACAATGCAGCAACGCGGGCTTGTTTTGGGTGTCAAATCAAGAAAAGACCACTCGTACATTTGATTAAGTCAGGGGGAGATAAGATTCCTGACAATGGATAGTATGCCCTTTGAATAACACCAGTGTGAACATCAAAGGAACGTCACGTGACCAATTCAAGGCGTTTGCCAAAAACACGATTTGGGGACAACTAGTGTAACTCTGACAGCTGATGTGGGCAGAAGTGATAGCTGGCTCGATCCGTGTGAATAGAATCGCCTGTGTTGGTTGTGTGTAACATGTCTTTATGGCAAATGGCGTATTCAATTCAGAGTTGAGTCAGAATGGCATAAGGTATTTTAAAGATTGCGCTAACTATAAATAATGTGGAATAGCTTAGAAATATAGTTTAGAACTATATCATAGTGTTGTTGCATTGTGGTTAGGTAGTCAAGGAATATCAGCGACAATAGGCAGTCGCATTGTTAAGATTAACTAGTGTAAGAAGGCAGGTGGCTCCGCTGATGGGGAATAGTGAAATGGGATGATATTTGGGGAGATTGGGGATGGGGAGAATGTCCAATGGTGGGATCTTCCAGTGAGGTCTGCTGGGGGTCTACACTTTGCATTTTGCTCTGTCCTGGTCTTAACCCACCGCAGACCGGAGTGAAGAGCTCCTCTGCCCATGACAGAGTTGGTTCACTGTCATGTATCTGAGTGAGGATGTCAGCCTACCCCCATCCAATGGAGGTTAGGGACAGATGCTCTCACCAAGTGTATTGTTATCTCTTTTACAGGTTCCCTTAGGTCACTCAAGTCACTGAGAATGGAGACCTTAGTGCAGGCAGTTAGTCAGCAACTTTTGCACTGGGCCCATGATGAAAGGGGGTTTAAAGGAACAATCAGTGAGAGTATTTATTAAACGTCACATGTTAGCAGAATACTAGAGATTGTTTTCTCCGCATCATTTGGAGAAGGAACAATCGTGGAATTAATGTTTCAAACATCACATGTGAATAGAACAAGAGAATTGTTTTTTTTTACACCACATGGGAAAAGTCCAGTGGGTATTATGTTTTCACACGACAAGTGAAAAGACTAATAGGTACAGTTTTTCCACATCACCTGGGAATAGAACAGTATAAACTGATTAGGAAGTTATTAAAACAGTGGTCTCGTGAGCAGTAGACACTTTAGACAGGAATTACATTTAGTTCAAGGAACAGTATTTTCGTGTCCTCACTAGACAAGGATGTTATAAGTCGCAGAACAATAGGGACATATACTAACGGTGTGTGATCCAGGCAGGATCAGTGTCAGACTGTGACTAGGTATATGAGTGATCAAGCAGCGACCGGTGGAAGTCTACATCTAGCAGGAGGGACACATATCCTTGGTGAGAGTAATGTGGACTGAATGAAGATGTGGTGTGATCCTTTCCGGGATGATCGGGCTGGGCTCTTCAGCTACTTGGTCTAAGTTTGCACACACTAGAATATTCGACACACATTCTACACATTACACACACACACTTCTCACACACATACTCTTTGATTAATAAATTATTTTGTATTTATTTGTTAAAGCTAGAGTTGTGGAGTATGTTGTGTTGGGGAGAGAGTGAGAGGGGGCATGATCTAGGGGTGAGTGAGAGTAAGAAAGAGGTGTTTGCAGACCGACTGGAGTTTTGTAGGACGGAGTCTGGTGGTTTCTCTAGGACAATAATATTGGGGTTAATAAAAATGTGGGTGTTGATTCCCCTCACTCCAGGGACGACACTAAAGTAAGAAAGGAAAACTTACGACACTCATGCAACGGGTGATCTGTGTCTGCAGCTACTCTGAGGTATGCCTTCGCTTGCATCACCTTGTGCCTACCAGCAACAGTAGGCAGACCAAGGATGTAACGCATACACACTACTGGAGTGTCTCTGGTGCATCCCAGAATGACCAGCATAGCTTCGTTCTGTATGCGCTCTAATTTCACCAGCTGACTCTTTGAGACAGTGAGCAGTCCTAGTCCATAATCAATCACTGAGAGGATCAAGTGCTGGTATAGTGTGAAGAGCATTCCCTGCTCTGTGTCCATTGCAGCCATAGTTTTAAGTGCATTGAATCCCTTTTGAGATCTTGTCTCAACCGTCTCCACATGGTCCTTGAAGGATAGGCTCCTGTCAAACGTGATTCCCAGATACTTCAGTTTGTTCTCTCTGTTGACGCTTCTACCATCTATTGTGAGGCTTGGGACATCATCTCTCACAATCCTGTTGTCCAGGGAGCACCACAAAACAGCCGCCTTTTCCGGGTGGATGACAGCACTCATTTCAGTGCACCAGTCAATCACTTTGTCTACTTTCGCCTGCAACTCCTGGTCTGTTTGTACCCTATCTCTCCCCTGCCTATATGCAAGAATATCATCTGCAAAAGTTAGTATCCTTCCAACCCCTGGTGCTTCTAGGTTTGAAATCGTGCTCGTATATACGTTAAAGAGCACCGGTGAGATTGCAGATCCCTGTGGCAGTCCCGGGGTCAAAATATCTGGCTCTGAGGTCCACGCACCCAGACGGAGAGCAACCCGACGAGAATGCAGGACGGCTGCTATCAAGTTCACCAACCAGGGATTGACCCCCTTCTCCATCAGTGCGGTCATCAAAATATCATAGCGAACTCTATTGTACGCATCTAGAGATCAAGCGCTGCCGCCATCGTTTCCTGTCTACTCTGGAACCCCTCATAAACGTCAAAGGCAAAAGTGGCTGCATTTGACCAGGTATCTTTTCATGGCCTGTAGCTCCCCAGGTATCTTGGAAGAAGCTTCCCCCGTTCCAAAAACTCTTGCAGCTTGACAGCGACTATCTTCTCTAGAACCTTCCCAAATGTATTTTGAAGGGTGATGATCCTAAAGCCACTAAGCTTTGAATGATCCTTGAATGGTTTTGGGAGAGGGATGAGATAGCTATGTACCCAATCATGCGGTACTGATGCTGTCCAGGAGTGTCCAACGTATGCAGAACAGAGAAAACTGTTGTAGCTTACACCAGCTCCAACTGAGGATAATCTCTATAGAGATGTCCCCAAGCTCAAGTTGACTGCCGCTTTCTTTGGATGTATTTATGCTTACTTCTCAAGGTGTACAGATAAGATGTTTATATTTTTCATTATGTCTCTTTCATGTTATTGGTGTATTAACTCTGTATTCACATGTTCATTCGTCTTATTCTTCTTGCGTTCGCTTGAAATTTGTCTATAACTGCAATGTTGTCTCTTGTTATTGGTCCCTAGAGTGTGTCTTGCACTGTTGTTTCTCTAGGACAGAAGGTTTGCCTAGACATGTATGTTGGGCAGTCTTGGAGTATGTGCTCTGCTGTCTGCGACGCCAATCCACATGTGCACATGGCTGTTTCACCAATCATGAATTTTGTATACATGTGGTTGCATAATCTATTGCGTCATTTTCTGAGGCGCAGAATAATTATTTGTTCTGGTCTGTCCATAATGAGGTAGTCGTCTTAAGTTGCTGTTTGTGACTTTCTGACTGCTTTGGTCATTCTTTTCTTGTGGTGGTAGGTAACAGGTGTATCAGGTTGTTCTTCGGTTGCCCCTTCCTTAACTAGTTCCCTTTCCAGGTATTAACATGTTCAAAAAGTGCACGTTTATATTTATACTATAGAAGATACACACAGTGTGACGTGATAAGTGACAAGTGCATGGGCATTCTCAGCAAGTTCAAGCTGCACAAGTGTCAAAGAGGAAAGGGGGAGCTTCGCCGTGACAACAACGCCCTGAATTGGCTCAGCACACAAAAGTATTTACACACATGAATACTGAGCGATTCAATGAACATGCTCGAGAAGGTTCAGATTGGCCTCATACGTCACAAGTGGCTTGACACATTGAGTATATCACAATTAGTACAACGAACTTTTCATCTACGAGAGGGCTTCAAATCAAAACCTTACAAGTGTGATAGAAATTACAATAACTCTGCCATTGTCTTGTAACCTGTCAATATTGTTGTTAAGGATGTCAAGAGTGACAAGCACATGACTTCACGGAGCAGGCGAACACGGTGACGTCATAAGGCGACTGTAATAGCCAGGCGGCCTTAATTCCTCAGGCTCAAGACACCCTGCCCTACACTGCTAGGTACTATTGGCAGTAGATGACAGTGAAGGTGTGAAACCTATAGAAATTCATCGGCGAATGAAGGTCCAGTATGGTGATGCATGACTGTAAGTCCAGAAAATGTATGAGTAGGGTAGGTAGTTTCAAAACTTTTCGGTTCGATGAAGAGGTACAGCAGTTGGTACATGAGTGGTTACATACGCGACCAAGAGAATTTATTTTCTACATGAATCCAAGCACTTTATCGGCGCTGGAGGACTTGCATCGGACGCAGTGAGTTCACTGCAGCGAAAAATGATACATTTCTTCATTACTTTTTCAGCATAGTTTCACACACACACGCACGAGCTCGCACGCACACACACACACACACACACACACACACACACACACACACGCACACACACACACACACACTTTTAAGGTTTCCATTTAAAGCCCCGCCGTTTATACCAGGGCACTCAAGCGTGAAAGGCAACGAACGAGCAGATCGATTGGCGGACATGGAGATGATCGATGTGGGAATAGCAATGGGTGGGCCAGACATTATCCACGCCATAAGAGATGCTGGGCGAACAGAAGACAAAGGAAACCTGGAAATCTGCTTCCTTGTCCAGAGTGAAGGCGATGGGAGTGAAGAGGGGAGCCGTTACACATATACATTTTGTCAAGAGCACAGGACGTTTGATTAACCAACTCAGAACTCGTGCTACCAGTTGATGATATACGCTGGCGGAGATGTTAAGGAATTAAATCGGGCACCTATGAGCCTGTTCAGGGTGCGATGATGAGGATCATCACTAGGTAACGATTTGCTCGGTGTTAGTGGGAAACTTCAATACAGCTATTTATATCTAAGTTAAAGAGTAAGCCAATTTATAAATTGGCTGCCTTGGAGAAACAATTTATCTGTTCATACCAGTTGGCATCTTCACAATGAAAGTAAACTGCAACGAATCTCTAAATTTCTTCCTGATCTTGTCAAGATTTAAGATTAACATTTTCCTATCCAGTCCAACTTTTGGCATCTTCTCATTTAAACTGTTGTTTTTCTAGCCATTTTAGTAAGATTTCCTAAATTGCTTTTCAATTATGCAACCTGCACAGTTGGATACCTCCCGGACGATCCCCCAAATAGCCTGTCACCGTTCTAGATCTCTAGGGGATTGAAACTCGGGCTCATACAGGCAACAAACTCCGTTCAGATACAATCTAGCAACATTTATTTACATGTATATTACAGTACGCTGGCGAAGCGAGTTTTCACAAGCCAGCCTTCAACAAGTTGCGTATCACAGGAGTTTACAATGAACATGATTAACACAATAACTCTAGCAGCTATCTAAACATATGTCTAAGACCCCTAAATACAATTGGGTCTACTATCAAGTCCCCTTAAGGTAAACCCTGTTGCTTCCTCGATGTCCAGTCCGTGTCTGTCCTTCCACACGTGTCGCAATCCGACACGGGTGGCAACTCTCTCTGAGTTTCTCGTGGACCCCGCAATCGGCGGGCCCCATCAGTGTCCACGGGGCTGTGGACACACTGACCGGTCCTTCGAGAAGGCTCTGGATTATTCGAGCCTTCGAGTGACTCGGTTCTTTCCCCTGTGCTGGAGTTCTATCCCTTCGCCAGTATCTCTTACTTTTATGTTGGTACCGTCCCAATGTGAGGCTGTGACACTGATAAAAAACATATATTGGAAACAACAAGCTGCAATAAGGATTGATAATGAAGTGGGACAGTATCAGCCAATTAAGACAGGTGTTAGGCAGGGATGTATGATGTCTCCAGATCTTTTTTTCCTTATACAGTGACAATATTTTCAGAAATGTAGAGGATATAAATGGAATCAGCATTGGAGGACGAAGCATCAATAACATTAGATATGCAGATGATACAGTATTAATTGCAGACAATGCGCAGGACCTGCAACAATTAGTAGATGCGGTTGTTGTAAACTATGAGCAACTGGGGTTAGAATTAAATTGTAAAAAGACTCAGGTTATGGTCGTCACTAGAAAGAAAGTAAGTGCCACAATGTAATATGCAAGTAAATGGAAATATTCTTCAACAAGTGAATTGGTACAATTATCTTGGAACAGTCATAACATCTGATGGGAGATGCCTTGAAGAGATTAGAACAAGAATCGCCATGGCGAAAGTAGCCTTTAGCAAGATAAAAAGATGTCAATTGAAACGAGAAAAAGAGTGTTGAGGGGATACATAGAGCCTGTTCTTTTGTATGGATGTGAAACTTGGACAATGAGCAGTCAAGCTGAAAAACATCTGATGGCTGCAGAAATGTGGTTTCTGAGGAAAATGCAAAGAATACCATGGACAGACAGAAAAACCAATGACCAAGTACTACAGGAGACAAATGAACATCGTAAACTGATTAGAGAAATTAGACGTAGACAGTCAAAAATTTTTGGACATGTTATGAGAAGAAATGGATTGGAGAACTTGGTGACAACTGGCAAGATCGAAGGGAACAGACCGAGAGGAAAATACCTGGATGGCTTGGCCACATGGCATGGACGAGACAGAAACACTGAGCTGATCCACGACACTGGTGATCGAGTGAAATGGCGAGTCATGACCGCCCACGCTTTCCGGCATGGCACATGATTGATTGATTCTATTGTTTATTTTGTTTTCAATAGCCTATTCAATACTCGTGGGTTATAATTGGGATATACCTGTTGTACGTAGTTTAGCATTCTCTTTGTGTATGGTTCCGTCGCCCTGCTACTGAGTGCGTGGCGCGACAATGTGAGCTGTGAATTTCGCGTGGAATGCTTTTGCATCTGTCCGTGGTTGTTTTTCCGTGAACTGCATGTTCGTAACGATGACGGCCAGTTGTTGCTGGATTGACTGGTTTGCCTTTTCGGTGTACGAGTGCATTTTTTTTCAGGAGACTTCTGGGAGTCGTCGCTGTAGCTACGGAGTTCGTGCTTTGTGCGGCGCTTTCGGTGGGTCGCCCTGCAGAAAGAGACCGAGCCATATGGGATAAAACCCCGGTCAATGAAGTCTTTCTGGTGACTGCCGTTTTCATCGATGATGAACTGTATTTTTCGTGGAGGACTTTTGTGTTGGCATTCTGGCGGCGGCATAATGCATAGTGTACCTGTGCGGGCTGTTGGTTTGCCGACACTCCTGTCTATTCCATTGTTCACATGGGGCAGTTAGGAGCATTTTGTGATATTCACTGGCACAGGAACGGAGCAATATGGGGACGACCCGTTACCGTGAAGTTGGTACCGCGACTAACTAACTAACTAACTTTGTGTATAATGTTTCACAGGTATCGTTTAGAGATTTAAAGTAGCTTAAAAGTCGAAAGAGTTGACTTCATTGCACCAGGTTTTATCCCATATAGCTCAGTCTCTTTCCACAGCGCGGAAAGCGTCGCACAAAGTGCAAACTCCGTAGCTCCAGCGATGACCCCCAGTAGTCTCCAAACAAATTCACTCGTTAACTGAAGGATGCGGCCCAGAATCGAACCCACAACCTTCTGAGTCTGAGTCAAACGGCTTGACCACTTAGCCACGGAGACTCAAAGACTCCCTAAACCAGACTCCCGTTTAGAAGTTTATGATGTTGATATTCCATGACAGTGGAAATCTCTGCTTAGGAGAGGTGTATGATGTTGGTACTTGATTAAAACATCTGGACAAATGAGGTTTATGTTGTTAATACTTGATTAAAACATCTGGACAAATGAGGTTTATGTTGTTGGTACTTGATAAAAACATCTGGACTAATGAGGTTTATGTTGTTGGTACTTGATTAAAACATCTGGACAAAGGAAGTTTATGGTGTTGGTACTTGATAAAAACATCTGGACAAAGGAGATTTATGGTGTTTGTACTTGATTAAAACATCTGGACACAAACGGTTTATGATGTTGGTATTTGATTAAAGCATCTGGATAAACGAGATTTATGTTGGTACTTGATTAAAATGTCTGGACAAATGAGATTTATGTCTGTATTCTTTGCCCATATTTAGAAGAGGTTTACGGTGTTGGCACTTCATGAAGCAATTGCAGAAATGTATATAATGTTTGAAGAACATGAAACATGTACGGGAAAGTATATAATGTTCGAACTACATGAAAACAGTACAGAAATATGTATAATGTTGGCACTTCATGAAACAAGTACAGAAAAATGTATAATGTTGGCACTTCATGATACAAGTATAGAAAAGTGCATAATATTCGAACTACATGAAAGAAGTACAGAAAAGTGTATAATGTTGTATCTACATGAAGCAACTTCAGAAAAGTGTAAAATGTTGGATCTACATTAAACAAGTACAGAAAAGTGTATAATGTTGGAACTATATGAAACAAATACAAAAAAGTGTATAATGTTGGAACTTCATGAAACAAGTACAGAAAAGGGTATACCGTTGGAACCACATGAAGCAAGTACAGAAACGTGTGTAATGTTGGAACTATAGTATAAATCTATATACTAGAGCAGAGAAGTTCCCAAACCACGGCCCGCGGGCCACTTGTGGCCCGCCAGCTGTCAGAAAGTGGCACACTAGGCCTCGAGCAGTCATTTTCTGCAATGACCGTTATAAAAAACAAGCAACGTTCCAGTCTCACCGCCAGTAACCTAGCTGCGCTTATGACTTTGGGCACGACAGATTTGTGCCCAGACATTGATAAACTGGCATCTGAACTTAAGTAACTGGTTATGAAGAATAGTTACAATTGTAAATTAATTACATTAATAGCGATTTTCGAAAATGATTTAAACTTTAAGTTAAGAAAGGTAAAAATGATATTGCACGACTTTTATAATTTTATAACGTTGTCGCTCGCTTAACTACCGAAAATAGTAGATATGGCCCTCGACTTGAAAAACTTGGGAACTACTGCACTAGAGGCTTATGATGCTGGCCTTGAATAAAAAGATATTCTTTCCTCATAGAGAGACAGAACGGCTCCGTGGTCGAGCAGTAGTGCACTGGATGACTGTTGTTGGAGGTGAAACTTTGTTACTGCAAACTACACATGGTTGCTCTTGGTTGCAAATATCAAGCAAGTGTAATTTAAACACAACATCCACCCTCCTCTTCATTCATTCTTTCATTCATTACGTACCATGCCGATAAGCGTGGACGGTCATGTTCTGCCATCTCACTCGATCACCAGAGTCGTGGATCAGCATCGTGTTTCTGTCTCGACATGCCACGTGGCCAAGCCATCCAGGTATTTAATTCTTGGTCTTCCGCTTAGCCTGTTCCCTTCGACGCTCCCCTTCACTCTAGGATAAAAGTGGAAACGCTGAACAAAACAGACAACAACTGATGACAAATGTTTATTTTATTAGCTTCAATGTAAACAGTGGATATTTACAACAACATGTCTGTGCAGTAGTATATCTACAGTGAAGCTGTAAGAGTCGTAACTACAAACTGAGGAACTCTAAAACTGCTCAGCCTCAAATACGCCGCTACATGGAGAAAAACATGCCATAAAATATAAGCCATGCATTCGCAGATACGATAATTAAATAACAGACCCACTGCTCTAGCATTCAAACAATCTTACGACACACTGCTCTATCAGTCAAACACAATCTTACAACCCAATGTTCTATCACGCAAATACAATCTTACAAGTGGTCTTTACTGAACAAGAAAACCACACACTCAAACCGTCTTACACTGGCATATGACATTTAATGCATGAGCAATTTAATATATATGACGGGGAAGCCTGGACAATAAATATGCAATTAGTCGAAAAGAGGTCCTAGAGATGTCGATATAAAGAATATGTTGTATTTCGTGGAAACCAAAACAATCAAACACAGAGGATCTAGAAAACCTGGGAATGAAAAGAGAGTTGATGAAAGAAATAAAAAAAGAGAGACATGAAATATTTCGGCCACATTAAAAGACACAACACGCTTATAAAAACCATTGAGGAGGGTAAGGTTGATGGCAAGCAAGAAAGAGGTAGACAACGATACATGTGGGATGGTAACATCAATCTAAAAAATTTACAGTCAGGGCGAGAGACAGACAGTGTTGGAGATCCATTGAAGCCTTCATTGTGGAGACGGCACCTGATTGATTAAATGTATTATACAACAGCTTGAGATGAGCTGCAGCACAGGACTAGCCGCTAGTGACAGTTGGGTAGCGGAGAAGTTTCATAAGACAACATCAGCGTCTCTCTATAGCTGTGGTAGCAATGGATAAAGTACTGCTACGGCCCAGCACCTGGTTGGTTGGTGAATCCATGGAAGACTGAGTTGTAACTCTTCAGTCCTACGTTTTAAACTTCAGGTGAATAGAACTCTGAAAAAGACATTTGTCTATTGAAGTGGGGGAAAAAAGTCGACAGGGTCGACTTCATTGAACCGGGTTTTATCCCATAAGGCTCGGTCTCTTTCCGCAGCATGGAAAGCGTCGCACAAAGCACGAACTCCGTAGCTTTTAGCGACAGACCCACAGGAGTCTTCGAAACATTTAACTCGTAAACCGAAGGACACGGCCAGGAATCTAACCCACAACCTTCGGAGCGCGAGTCAAACGGCTTGACCACTTCACCACAGAGACTCCCGTGTCTACTGAAGTGAGATCGGTATAAAGAATGTCTTCCCAGCCCAGCACAAACGTACCATATCTCGAGTGTCAGTGTCTGCTGCAGAGCACTGACCAGCATTGATTGATTGATTGATTTAGGAACCGACATCACAGCATTCGGGACATTCCCATAAGCGCTCCGTCCCCATCCTCAGGAACCAGCGAAGAGTTCCAACACTAATAGTTCCAGTAGCAATCTGATTATATGTCCGTCTCGCCTTTCCTCTGAGCGTCGAGCGTCGGCCAGATCCCCTCGTCACACCTCGCTGCCTCAATCTTACCAGACTGTGGTGATCCATTTGCTCCTCCGAGGTGTACACGTGCTCCATTGCAGCATTGAAACTTGGTATCTGTGAACAGGCTATCAGGAGCTAGTCATGTCATGGTTCGGTACAGCAAACAGACTGGCTGGGGTAAGGCCTCAGCTGGTGGTTTCTTCAATGGGTGTGGTATATTTCACTGTCACCAGACTCCAGCCCACCCAAGGCCCAGAGACAGCCCAGACCAGGGCTGCAGCAGCCCAAGTTTCAATCTCCAGACGGAGGTCAACATGGACGAATAGATAAGAGCGCTTGCTCTTTAACTTCCTGGTGTGATTATGCCGAGGTAGCCGGTTCAACCCGTACACTGATCAGCTGGATTTAAAATGTTGACTTCTCGTCCTTGACTTGGGGATGTAAATTACAGGTACCTCAGAAGTCGGAGTGCATTTGCCGGATGGCGAGGGACACCGGTAATAGGGAAAGCTAATCCACACGCAAACATCGGTCCAGTGCACTTTCTAGTAGTGGCAACTAGTAGAAATAGTCACATCTCATCGTCTCATCGTGTTCCTCTTGTACCTTGCGGTGTCGAGGTGAAGTATAAACTTCGTGAGAGTGCCCGATTATGGGCTTCATATATCGATATTCCCATGGACTCTGCTATTCCCTCCGTCCAACGTTTACGTTGTCGGCCTCTTCCTCTGTTGCCATCTAGTCTGTACATCATTGCTTGTTGTGGTATGCTGTTCTCTGGTAACCTACTTGCATGGCAAAACCATTTGACTTGCTGCTTTATAATAAAATCTAGTGCTGCTTTAACCCCCACTTTAGTCCTGATTTCTTCATTTCTGTTGTTGTGATTTTTCTTTTCTCTTTTTCTGTCATTGTCCAGGTTTGGCATTGGTAGCATAGAGTTGGAAGAAAGATTTTGTTGTAAAGTGCTTTCTTAGTAGTTATTGATACATGTTTGTTCTTTAGTATTGGTGCCATTTGTCCAATGAGTTGATTTGCCTTATTGCACCTATTTTCGATCTCGTCTTCTGATCTGCCATTTGATGATATTATACTTCCTAGGTACTTGAAACTCTTTACTTGTTTCAAGGGATGTTCGTTTAGGTGAATTGTTGTTGTTTGTTCTTCTTTAGTTATAGTCATTACCTCTGTTTTGCTTGTGCTAATTTTCATGTTATGTTCCCTACACATTTCGTTTAGATTATTCATGTGGTCTTGTAATTCAGCTTCTGATCTTGCTATTAGTGCTTGGTCATCCGCAAACAGGAGTTCTCTAATGGTTAGATTTGCAGATGGTTCTTCTTCTGTGTTCTCGTCATGCGGTATTCTTGCTGTCTCTGTTTGGCTGGCTTCTTTACATATGTTGTCTATATATGTTATGAACAAGAGAGGGGACAGGACACAACCTTGTCGTACTCCAGATCTTATGGTGAAGGGTTCAGAGTGTCCTCCAGTTGCTCTCACTATGCATTCACTGTTGTTGTATAAACGTCTACATAGGTTTGTTAGATGTGTACTCACTCCATATTGTTTAAGGATTTCCCACAGCTTGTTTCTATCTACTCTATCGAATGCCTTTTCTTGGTCGACAAAGGCTAAGTAGAGTGATTCGTTGAATTCGATTGATTTTTCTATAAGTTGTCTAAGAGCAAAAATGGCAAATTAGAGATAGTAGCTCGTGTAATGGGCTATGCTTGAATTTAACAGCGAACAAATGCTAAACAATATCTCCAGACAAGAAGAACCTGCAGGGGTACCCAAACTTATAAAGAGGTTAGCAGAGATGTGACTGGGGTATGTTCTGCCACCCAAATTGTGAGTCCAGTTTCACCCTGGGGCCACATGGTTATGACAAGGCGGGCCTTGACCGCAGGTCAGCAAGTGAGTGCCTAGGTAATGTGTTGCCTTGGTTCATAACCATTCCCCATTATTAATGATCCCATTTGTCATCACTCCAGCTAACAAACTGAACCAACATTTGTATGTTGTGGTGTACTGACTGCACGGCAGATAATATTGAAAGATCACAACTGTCAAATGAGCACATTACTGCAGTACTGTGTTGTACAAATGAGCATATTACTGCAGTACTATGTCATTCAAATAATGATGTTATTTCAATACCTTTTTTTTACTAACACAATGCTATGCCAATACTATTTGGCAAAAACAAGAACACTGCAATGTTTTCTTGTAAAATCAAGACATTTTTGCATTATTTTCTTGCAAAATCAAGAAAATCATTGCAATTCTATCTTGTAAAAACCGTGCAATTGCAATTTTTCTTGCATAAACAAGATCATCATTGCAATACCGTTTTGTAAAAACGAGGAGATTTTCCTGGTGCAGACATTACCTCAGGACTTTCTGACAGCAGATGAAACAATGACCCTAATTCAACAAATCAAGACAGTGAGAGGGTCAAAACATCAAATGACACAATGTTTTGTACACATTCATTCATTATGTGCCATGCCGATAAGCGTGGGCGGTCATGTTCTGCCATCTCACTGGATCACCAGAGTCGCGGATCAGCTCCATGTTTCTGTTTCGACCATGCCACGTGGCCAAGCCATCCAGGTATTTAATTCTTGGTCCTCCCCTTGGTCTGTTCCCTTCGATCTTGCCAGTTGTCACCAAGTTCTCCAATTCATTTCTTCTCATAACATGCCAAAAAATTTCGACTGTCTACATCTAATGTCTCTAATCAGTTTACGATCTTCATTTGTTTCTTGAAGGACTTGTTCATTAGTTTTTCTATCTGTCCATAGTATTCTTTGCATTTTCCTCAGAAACCACATCTCCACAGCTTATCAGATGTTTTTCAGCTTGTCTGCTCAATGTCCACGCCTCACATCCATATAAATGTACAGGTTCTATGTAGCACTTCAACACTATTTTTCTCGTTTCAATTGATATCTTTTTATTGGTCAGTATGTTTTTCATCTTGCAAAAGGCTACCTTCGCCATGGCAATTCTTGTTCTAATCTCTTCAAGGCATCTCCCATCAGATGTTGTGACTGTTCCGAGATAACTGTACAGATTAACTTGCTTAAGAATATGCCCATTTACTTGTATATTACATTGTGATATTTCTTCCTTCTTAGTGACGACCATAAGCTGTGTCTTCTTGCAATTCAATTCTAACCCCAGTTGTTCACTGTGTGCAACAACCGCATCTACTAAATGTTGCAGGTCCTTTTCATTTTCTGCAGTCAAGACTGTATCATCCGCGTATCTAATGTTATTGATGTATCGTCTCCCAATGTTGATTCCTTCCATATCTTCTATATTTCTGAAAATATGTTCACTGTACAGGGAAAAAAGATCTGGAGACATTACACATCCCTGTCTCACACCTTTCTTATTTGGCTGATATTGACCTGCTTCATTATCAACTCTTATGGCAGCTTGTTGTTTCCAATATATGTTTTTTACAAGTCTAAGGTCTTTTTCATCAATTTCTAGATCTTCAAGCATCCTTATCATGTCGACATGTCTCACTTTCACTTTGGACACAGGGAACAATAAAATGACTAAATGTTTTAGACGTGAGAAAAATCAAATGACGTGATGTTGTGGACAGTCAGGACAAAATGTTGTGGGCATGTGAAAGAATCAGATGACGTGATGTTGTGGAAACACAGGACAAAATTAATCATACATCATGCACTGCGTGAAACTGAAAGAGTTCAGACACCCAATCATTTTGTAGCACATTCACCGTTCATCTATGAAGGCTGGACTTTGTATGTCAAGTACCACGCTGCCCTATGCACTCACAATGAAATCACTACAAATAGCGCACATTTCGAAAACCTGTTTCCATCTTCAGACTCTCTCGTACTCTCACAGAATCACACACAGCCTGAAGACATAGGTTTACGAAACGTGGCTATAATGGCTTGATACATTGTGACTGAACAGGCCCACGTCGTACCATACATGTGAAATGAAAGACTCACAGAGCTGTCACGATTCTGCTGTCTGGTACAGCAGTCTTTTAAAACAAATCTAGGAATTTATTAAATTAGAACTACGTGAATCCTGTGCTATGAGTTGGGGCTGGGGTGAATGAACTGGCAGCTGTCTCCATATTTACACAATCCCCTCTTGACGTAAAACTGGCATAGAACATTGCGAAGACCACCTGCAGAGAGAAATAAAACACAAGTTGAGATCATTCTGAAGCAGGTATTATTGTCAAGTTAGGTGATAGGCCTTCACATGCATGGCATTATAAGGTAACGGAAGCCAGTTCCTTTCCACATTACTTTTCTTTCATAGAAAAATCTATCATACATATTGCATAATACAAAATAGAACAGAAGCATATCAAGTCCCCATTAAAATATGAATTTTAAAATATGAATTCCTGCAGAAATCAATAACCCATCAACATTGTGACATCCTTTTTCTGCGATGATGCATAGCATCCATTGTTGTGTGCAGATGTTAAATTTCTAGTCACATGCCACTTAGGCTGAACATCTTCCGATTTAGAAAGTTGAGGTTTCTTTTCTGGATGGGAGCTCCCCCCCCCCCCCCCCCCCCCCCCCCCCCCCCCCCCCCCGCCAGTTCTATTATATATTTATTGGAGAATTCTGAGCCATTAAGTCGAACAAAGTAAACAAAACATCGGCTAAAATTTAATTTACATGATTGAACAGGCAGAATTCTCCTGTATAATGTTATCAGTAACATCACAACTTTCTGTTAACAGAACTAGAAACTACCCAGGAAGGCTAACTCGGTCAACAAATGCTAGGAACAGGTCAGATGTGCCAGCCAAAAGGCACAGTACTTTAACAAAAACACCAACAAAATATTTGACACATGTAGAAGAAAACTATAACTAGAAATCTCATTACAGATAATGATGAGGGTGAAGCAGATGCAGGAGGAATAAGAGAATGAAAAAGCAATTAAGATACACAGAGAAGAAGATGAAGGAGCAAACGAAAACAGAGAAGCACGAAAAGAAGCAACAGCAGCAATTACATCTAGAGATAACATGTGAATATGTCCAGAAATCTAGCCCCATTACCTCTCTTGCCTTAAGGTCTTGATCTGTTTAACCCTCTCCACTGGCCAGGAGGGCCGCTCATTCTCATGTTTCCTCCACCACCACCGCCCCCACCATCACCACCACCACCACCGCCACCACCACCACTTCCACCACCACCGCCACCATCGCCACCACCACCACAACCACCCCCGCCTCCACCATCGCCACCACCACCATCACCACCACCACCTCCACCATCATCACCACCACCTCCACAATCACCACCACCGTCACCACCACCACCACCACCGCCTCCACCATCACCACCACCACCGCTGCCATCACCACCACCACCACCGCCTCCACCATCACCACCACCACCACCACCATCACCACCACCATCACCACCACCTACACCATCACCAAAACCACCACTGCCATCACCTAGCTGGCAACACTCGGTTCTGGGACAGCGTAAGTAGTGTAAGTCGGGCTAAAGCCAGTCCCTTTTTGTGGAGGTGGAGGACTATATAAATCAACCATTTATCGATTTTGTGGCGCAAATTGCAATCTATTTTTAGCTCTTACCGATTTTCCTCCTCAAAGGGCGATAACTCCTGGTATGATTATTTTAAGTGGGCGGGGTCAAGTGACTCATCAGAGTGGGTGTGGTCAAGAGGTGGTCAAGTAGTGGTCAATGGGTGGTCAAAGGGTGGTCAAGTGACCCCTAAATTGTAGAGGAAGGTATGTGTACTGACATAGTGGTGATTAAAGTGTCAATGATGTGGTCAAGCGGTGGTCAAGTGGTGGTCAAGTAGTGGTCAAGTGGTGGTCAAGTGACGAAATTTTAGTGAAAAGTAGTTGTAATGATATGGTGATGATCGTGAGGTGGTAAATTAGTGGTCAAGCAGTGGTCAAGCAGTGGTCAAGTGAGGAAAATTTTAGTGGAAAGTAGTTGTAATGATATGGTGATGATTAAAGGGTGGTAAATTAGTGGTCAAGTAGTGGTCAAGGGATGGTCAAGTGGTCAAGTGACACCTTAAATTGTTGGGGAGAGTACTGTAGTGAGTTGGTGATGATCAAGAGGTGGTCAAGCAGTGGTCAAGTGGTGGTCAAGTGGTGGTCAAGATGTGGTCAAGTGGTCGAGTGACCACTTAAATTGTCGGGGAAAGGTGTAGTGATGTGGTGATGATCATGAGGTGGTCAAGCGGTGGTCAAGAGGTGGTCAAGCGGTGGTCAAGTGGCCATGTGACCCCTTAAATTGTAGAGGAAGTTACGTGCAGTGACATGGTGGTATTTAAAACGATCGCTGACGTGGTCAAGTGGTGGTCAAGTAGTGGTCAAGCACTGGTCACGTGGTCAAGTGACCACTTAAATTGTAGAGGAGAGTGCGTCTTGTGATGTGGTGATTATCAAGAGGTGGTCAAGTAGTGGTCAAGGGGTGTTCAAGTGGTCAAGTTACCCCTTAGAGTGATGGGGAGAGTACGTGTAGTGACACGATGATGATCAAGATGTGGTCAAGTAGTGGTCAAGTGGTCGAGTGACCACATAAATTGTAGAGGAGAGTAGGTGTAGTGACATGGCGATGATTAAGAGGTGGTCAAGTTGTTAGGTCTAGAGGTTGGGGTGTCTCAGTCATGAGTATCAAACTGTCTGCTGTGGGAAGGATGTCGCTGATCAGGGCGAGTAGGTTCTAATACGTTTATCGCTATTGTCTACAATGGGCGTGGTTGTATAGTAATAATATTAGAGTTGTTTCGTAGTAATATTAGTCATCATCATCAAGGGCCATGTTAGGTGGTATTTGTAATGGTAGTAGTATTAGTGAAAAAGGGAGAAACAGAAGAGGTGGAGATGGAGTAGTAGTAGTATAAGAGTAGCATTAGTAGTAGCAGTAGTAATATAGTAAAAAAAAGTAGTAGAAGTATTAGAGTAGCATTAGTAGTAGCAGTAGTAATATAGTAAAAAAATAGTAGTAGAAGTATTAGAGTAGCATTAGTAGTAGTAGTAGTAGTAGTAATAGTAACAAAAAATAGTAGTAGTAGTAGTAGTAGTAGTAGTAGTAGTAGTAGTAGTAGTAGTAGTAGTAGTAGTAGTAGTAGTAGTAGTAGTAGTAGTAGTAGTAGTAGTAGTAGTAGTAGTAGTAGTAGTAGTAGTAGTAGTAGTAGTAGTAGTAGTAGTAGAAGTAGTAGTAGTAGTAGTAGTAGTAGTAGTAGTAGTAGTAGTAGTAGTAGTAGTAGTAGTAGTAGTAGTAGTAGTAGTAGTAGTAGTAGTAGTAGTAGTAGTAGTAGTAGTAGTAGTAGTAGTAGTAGTAGTAGTAGTAGTAGTAGTAGTAGTAGTAGTAGTAGTAGTAGTAGTAGTAGTAGTAGTAGTAGTAGTAGAATAGCGAGGGTGCTTGTTGTTTCACTAAGTATTTGTATATCGTATGTAGTATAAAGCTAGTTTGTGTTGTATGCCATGTAAGGTGTTACTGAAATATATGTCTTTTGTAGATCTAAGAGGTGATGACGTCATAACCCACCACTCTATCATCTTATTGATAGTGTCTCCAGTGCCGCGAAAAAGGCTCATTGTGAGATATCGATAATTTCTCAAAGCGACAGCATCCGGGGTGCATGTCCATTACGAGCAAACAATGATACGACACTTAAAAAGCAACGACAAGGCAAAATGGCGTCGAATACAGTGTAACGTACAAAACTTATGAGGTCATCGGTTGCCCATTCCATCACGGTCGACAAATAGGCGCTCACTAACTTCACAATATGCTCACTCAAAAAAAAAAACTGATAGGATAATAAGACACTGACCCAAACAATGAAAACTCAAAAACAATTTTTAAAAAAATGACATAATCGTTAAAATGTAACACACACAAAGACAGATACAACAGTGACTTTAAAAAAAATAATAAAAATGACACGACAAAATAACACACACACACACACACACACACACACACACACACACACACACACACACACACACACAATGAAAACTGAAACAACCAATGAAAAATCACTGACACGAACACTAGAAGCTGACACAAACACTAAATAAGGTACCTAAAGAAAAGCTAAACTTTGTTAACCAAAGGAGGGGAAAATCTAGGTCAAGTAGGAAAATCTGTTACCCAAATGTGAAAAATGTCGAGCAAATACAGAAATAGTTCGTCCACACGTATGCAAACTAGGAAAATTTGTTACTCGAACAGGATAAAATATTGCCCAAGTAGGGAAATTTGAGAACCAAATGTGAAAAAATATAATCCAAAGAGAGGAATATCTCGTTCCAACTTATAAAAAGAAGGAAAATTCTCAACCAAATGAGAAAAAGTTAGACCAAGTATAGTAACAGCCCAACCAAACTTATGAAAAGTAGGAAACTTTGTTAGCCAAAGCGAAAAAAACCTAGGTCAAGTAGGAAAATCTGTTAGCCAAATGTGAAAAAATGTCAGCCAAATACAGAAATACCTCGTCCACACTTATTAAAATTAGGAAAATTTGTTAGCCAAATAGTAAAAATATTGCCCAGGTAGGAAAATTTGATAGCCAATTGTGAAAAATATCACCCAAAGAGAGGAATATCTCGGCCAGAATTATAAAAAGTAGGAGAACTATTTGCCAAATCGGAAAAAGTTAGACCAAAGACAGAAATATCTCAACCAAACATATAAAAATATAGGAAAATTGATAACCAAACGGGAAATATATTGACCAACTAGGGAAATGTGTTACTCAAAGAGGAAAAATAATGACCAAGTAACGAAATACATCGATCAAACTTATGAAAACTAGAAACTTTGTTAGCCAAATGGAAGAAACATTGGTCAAGTAGGAAATCTGTTAGCCAAATGTGAAAAATGTCGGCCAAAATGCCGAAATAGTTCGGCCACACGTATGCAAACAAGGAAAGGTTGTTAGCCAGATAGGAAAAGTATTAACAAAGTAAGAAAATGTGATAGCCAAAGGTGAAAAAATAGCAGCCAAAGAGAGAAATATCTCATCCAAACTTATAAAAAGAAGGAACATTCTCAACCAAATGAGAAAAAGTTAGACCAAATATAGTAACAGCTCAACCAAACTTATGAAAACTAGGAAACTTTGTTAGCCAACAAGAATAAAAACCTAGGTCAAGTAGGAAAATCTGTTAGCCAAATGTAAAAAAATAGCGGCCAAATACAGAAATACCTCGTCCGCACTTATTAAAAGTAGGAAAAATTTGTTAGCCAAATAGTAAAAATATTGCCCAAGTAGGAAAATTTAATAGCCAATTGTAAAAAACTATCACCCAAAGAGAGGAATATCTCGGCCAGACTTATAAAACGTAGGAGAACTATTTGCCAAATGGGAAAAAGTTAGGCCAAATACAGATATATCTCAACCAAACATATAAAAAAATAGGGAAAATTGATAACTAAATGGGAAATATATTGACCAACTAGGGAAATGTGTTACTCAAAGAGGAAAAATAATGACCAAGTAACGAAATACATCGCTCAAACTTATGAAAACTAGGAAACTTGGTTAGCCAAAGGGGAAAAAATACCTTATTCAAGTAGGAAAATCTGTTAGCCAAATGTGAAAAATGTCGAACAAATGCAGAAATAGTTCGGTCACACGTATGCAAACTAGGAAAAGTTGTTAGCCAGATAGGAAAAGTATTGGTCAAGTAAGAAAATTTGATAGCCAAATGTGAAAAAATATCAGCCAAAGAGAGAAATATCTCATCCAAACTTATAAAAAGAAGGAAAATTCTCAACCAAATGAGAAAAAGTTAGACCAAATATAGTAACATCTCAACCAAACTTATGAAAACTAAGAAACTTTGTTAGCCAAAGAGAAAAAAAACCTTGGTCAAGTAGGAAAGGAAACTCTGTTACCCAAATGTGAAAAATATCCACCAAGTACCAGAAATAACTTGTCCACACTTATGAAAACTATGAAAATTTGTTATCCAAATATGAAAAATATTACCCAAGTAGGGAAATTTGAGAACCAAATGTGAAACAATATAATCCAAAGAGAGGAATATCTCGTTCCAACTTATAAAAAGAAGGAAAAATTCTCAACCAAATGAGAAAAAGTTAGACCAAGTATAGTAACAGCCCACCAAACTTATGAAAAGTAGGAAACTTGTTAGCCAAAGCGAAAAAACCTAGGTCAAGTAGGAAAATCTGTTAGCCAAATGTGAAAAAATGTCAGCCAAATACAGAAATACCTCGTCCACACTTATTAAAATTAGGAAAATTTGTTAGCCAAATAGTAAAAATATTGCCCAGGTAGGAAAATTTGATAGCCAGTTGTGAAAAATATCACCCAAAGAGAGGAATATCTCGGCCAGAATTATAAAAAGTAGGAGAACTATTTGCCAAATCGGAAAAAGTTAGACCAAAGACAGAAATATCTCAACCAAACATATAAAATATAGGAAAATTGATAACCAAACGGGAAATATATTGACCAACTAGGGAAATGTGTTACTCAAAGAGGAAAAATAATGACCAAGTAACGAAATACATCGATCAAACTTATGAAAACTAGGAAACTTTGTTAGCCAAATGGAAGAAACATTGGTCAAGTAGGAAAATCTGTTAGCCAAATGTGAAAAATGTCGGCCAAATGCCGAAATAGTTCGGCCACACGTATGCAAACAAGGAAAGGTTGTTAGCCAGATAGGAAAAGTATTAACAAAGTAAGAAAATGTGATAGCCAAAGGTGAAAAAATAGCAGCCAAAGAGAGAAATATCTCATCCAAACTTATAAAAAGAAGGAACATTCTCAACCAAATGAGAAAAAGTTAGACCAAATATAGTAACAGCTCAACCAAACTTATGAAAAGTAGGAAACTTTGTTAGCCAACAAGAATAAAACCTAGGTCAAGTAGGAAAATCTGTTAGCCAAATGTAAAAAATAGCGGCCAAATACAGAAATACCTCGTCCGCACTTATTAAAAGTAGGAAAAATTTGTTAGCCAAATAGTAAAAATATTGCCCAAGTAGGAAAATTTAATAGCCAATTGTAAAAAACTATCACCCAAAGAGAGGAATATCTCGGCAGACTTATAAAACGTAGGAGAACTATTTGCCAAATGGGAAAAGTTAGGCCAAATACAGATATATCTCAACAAACATATAAAAAATAGGAAAATTGATAACTAAATTGGGAAATATATTGACCAACTAGGGAAATGTGTTACTCAAAGAGGAAAAATAATGACCAAGTAACGAAATACATCGCTCAAACTTATGAAAACTAGGAAACTTGGTTAGCCAAAGGGGAAAAAATACCTTATTCAAGTAGAGAAAATCTGTTAGCCAAATGTGAAAAATGTCGAACAAATGCAGAAATAGTTCGGTCACACGTATGCAAACTAGGAAAAGTTGTTAGCCAGATAGGAAAAGTATTGGTCAAGTAAGAAAATTTGATAGCCAAATGTGAAAAAATATCAGCCAAAGAGAGAAATATCTCATCCAAACTTATAAAAAGAAGGAAAATTCTCAACCAAATGAGAAAAAGTTAGACCAAATATAGTAACATCTCAACCAAACTTATGAAAACTAAGAAACTTTGTTAGCCAAAGAGAAAAAACCTTGGTCAAGTAGGAAAGGAAACTCTGTTACCTAAATGTGAAAAATATCCACCAAGTACAGAAATAACTTGTCCACACTTATGAAAACTATGAAAATTTGTTATCCAAATATGAAAAATATTACCCAAGTAGGGAAATTTGAGAACCAAATGTGAAACAATATAATCCAAAGAGAGGAATATCTCGTTCCAACTTATAAAAAGAAGGAAAATTCTCAACCAAATGAGAAAAAGTTAGACCAAGTATAGTAACAGCCCAACCAAACTTATGAAAAGTAGGAAACTTTGTTAGCCAAAGCGAAAAAAACCTAGGTCAAGTAGGAAAATCTGTTAGCCAAATGTGAAAAAATGTCAGCCAAATACAGAAATACCTCGTCCACACTTATTAAAATTAGGAAAATTGTTAGCCAAATAGTAAAAATATTGCCCAGGTAGGAAAATTTGATAGCCAGTTGTGAAAAATATCACCCAAAGAGAGGAATATCTCGGCCAGAATTATAAAAAGTAGGAGAACTATTTGCCAAATCGGAAAAAGTTAGACCAAAGACAGAAATATCTCAACCAAACATATAAAAAATAGGAAAATTGATAACCAAACGGGAAATATATTGACCAACTAGGGAAATGTGTTACTCAAAGAGGAAAAATAATGACCAAGTAACGAAATACATCGATCAAACTTATGAAAACTAGGAAACTTTGTTAGCCAAATGGAAGAAACATTGGTCAAGTAGGAAAATTTGATAGCCAAATGTGAAAAAATATCAGCCAAAGAGAGAAATATCTCATCCAAACTTATAAAAAGAAGGAACATTCTCAACCAAATGAGAAAAAGTTAGACCAAATATAGTAACAGCTCAACCAAACTTATGAAAACTAGGAAACTTTGTTAGCCAACAAGAATAAAAACCTAGGTCAAGTAGGAAAATCTGTTAGCCAAATGTAAAAAATAGCGGCCAAATACAGAAATACCTCGTCCGCACTTATTAAAAGTAGGAAAAATTTGTTAGCCAAATAGTAAAAATATTGCCCAAGTAGGAAAATTTAATAGCCAATTGTAAAAAACTATCACCCAAAGAGAGGAATATCTCGGCCAGACTTATAAAACGTAGGAGAACTATTTGCCAAATGGGAAAAAGTTAGGCCAAATACAGATATATCTCAACCAAACATATAAAAAATAGGAAAATTGATAACTAAATGGGAAATATATTGACCAACTAGGGAAATGTGTTACTCAAAGAGGAAAAATAATGACCAAGTAACGAAATACATCGCTCAAACTTATGAAAACTAGGAAACTTGGTTAGCCAAAGGGGAAAAAATACCTTATTCAAGTAGGAAAATCTGTTAGCCAAATGTGAAAAATGTCGAACAAATGCAGAAATAGTTCGGTCACACGTATGCAAACTAGGAAAAGTTGTTAGCCAGATAGGAAAAGTATTGGTCAAGTAAGAAAATTTGATAGCCAAATGTGAAAAAATATCAGCCAAAGAGAGAAATATCTCATCCAAACTTATAAAAAGAAGGAAAATTCTCAACCAAATGAGAAAAAGTTAGACCAAATATAGTAACATCTCAACCAAACTTATGAAAACTAAGAAACTTTGTTAGCCAAAGAGAAAAAACCTTGGTCAAGTAGGAAAGGAAACTCTGTTACCTAAATGTGAAAAATATCCACCAAGTACAGAAATAACTTGTCCACACTTATGAAAACTATGAAAATTTGTTATCCAAATATGAAAAATATTACCCAAGTAGGGAAATTTGAGAACCAAATGTGAAACAATATAATCCAAAGAGAGGAATATCTCGTTCCAACTTATAAAAAGAAGGAAAATTCTCAACCAAATGAGAAAAAGTTAGACCAAGTATAGTAACAGCCCAACCAAACTTATGAAAAGTAGGAAACTTTGTTAGCCAAAGCGAAAAAAACCTAGGTCAAGTAGGAAAATCTGTTAGCCAAATGTGAAAAAATGTCAGCCAAATACAGAAATACCTCGTCCACACTTATTAAAATTAGGAAAATTTGTTAGCCAAATAGTAAAAATATTGCCCAGGTAGGAAAATTTGATAGCCAATTGTGAAAAATATCACCCAAAGAGAGGAATATCTCTGCCAGAATTATAAAAAGTAGGAGAACTATTTGCCAAATCGGAAAAAGTTAGACCAAAGACAGAAATATCTCAACCAAACATATAAAAAATAGGAAAATTGATAACCAAACGGGAAATATATTGACCAACTAGGGAAATGTGTTACTCAAAGAGGAAAAATAATGACCAAGTAACGAAATACATCGATCAAACTTATGAAAACTAGGAAACTTTGTTAGCCAAATGGAAGAAACATTGGTCAAGTAGGAAAATCTGTTAGCCAAATGTGAAAAATGTCGGCCAAATGCCGAAATAGTTCGGCCACACGTATGCAAACAAGGAAAGGTTGTTAGCCAGATAGGAAAAGTATTAACAAAGTAAGAAAATGTGATAGCCAAAGGTGAAAAAATAGCAGCCAAAGAGAGAAATATCTCATCCAAACTTATAAAAAGAAGGAAAATTCTCAACCAAATGAGAAAAAGTTAGACCAAATATAGTAACAGCTCAACCAAACTTATGAAAACTAGGAAACTTTGTTAGCCAACAAGAATAAAAACCTAGGTCAAGTAGGAAAATCTGTTAGCCAAATGTAAAAAATAGCGGCCAAATACAGAAATACCTCGTCCGCACTTATTAAAAGTAGGAAAAATTTGTTAGCCAAATAGTAAAAATATTGCCCAAGTAGGAAAATTTAATAGCCAATTGTAAAAAACTATCACCCAAAGAGAGGAATATCTCGGCCAGACTTATAAAACGTAGGAGAACTATTTGCCAAATGGGAAAAAGTTAGGCCAAATACAGATATATCTCAACCAAACATATAAAAAGTAGGAAAATTGATAACTAAATGGGAAATATATTGACCAACTAGGGAAATGTGTTACTCAAAGAGGAAAAATAATGACCAAGTAACGAAATACATCGCTCAAACTTATGAAAACTAGGAAACTTGGTTAGCCAAAGGGGAAAAAATACCTTATTCAAGTAGGAAAATCTGTTAGCCAAATGTGAAAAATGTCGAACAAATGCAGAAATAGTTCGGTCACACGTATGCAAACTAGGAAAAGTTGTTAGCCAGATAGGAAAAGTATTGGTCAAGTAAGAAAATTTGATAGCCAAATGTGAAAAAAATATCAGCCAAAGAGAGAAATATCTCATCCAAACTTATAAAAAGAAGGAAGATTCTCAACCAAATGAGAAAAAGTTAGACCAAATATAGTAACATCTCAACCAAACTTATGAAAACTAAGAAACTTTGTTAGCCAAAGAGAAAAAACCTTGGTCAAGTAGGAAAGGAAACTCTGTTACCTAAATGTGAAAAATATCCACCAAGTACAGAAATAACTTGTCCACACTTATGAAAACTATGAAAATTTGTTATCCAAATATGAAAAATATTACCCAAGTAGGAAAATTTGAAAGCCAAATGTGAAAAAATATCACCCAAAGAGAGAAATATCTCATCCAGACTTATAAAAAGTTGGAAAATTTGTCAACCAAATGGGGTAAAGTTATACCAAATACAGAAACATCTTAACCACATTTATAAAAAAAAAGGAGGGGGAAATGTCGACCAAATACAGAAATAACTCAACCCAATTTATAAATGTGGCAACCAAACTTATGAAACATAGAAAAATGTGTTAACCAAAAGGGAAAATATGGTATACGTAACGAAATGTCTCATCCAAACTTATAAAAAGTAGGAAAATATGTCAACCAAACGCGAACAATGTCGGCCAAATACAGAAATTTCTCAACCAAACGCATGAAAAGTAGGAACAACTTGTTACCCAAATAGGAAAAATATTGGTCAAGTAAAGAAATAGCGTGGCCAAACCTATAAAAACGTACCAACATTTGTTAACACAACTTGGCCACTTGTTCTTACAAACTTGCTCGCTGGCTCAAACAATTCGTCCACTTGCTATTACAATCGGTCGACCTATCCTATCAACTCACACACTTACCATAACAACTGTCCCTTTTCCCCAACAACGTGTCCACCGACTCTCTCATATTATCGACTCGCCCTATCAACTTACCCACTGGCTCTAACAACTTCCCCACATGAGCTCACAAAATTTCCACTTGTTATTACAACTTGTCGACAGCCTCGCCCAAATTACCACTTACTCTTACAAACTGTCCCAACTGCGCGCACAAAGGTGTCCACTTGTGATTTCACGGCCTCCTCACCACATAGATAAGTAGCCCTCATAAAATACAAATGTATCCCGCAAGTCATACAGAAGTGTCCCCCATATTGTCATCAAAAAAAATATATATTTGTGTGTGTAGGTAAGTTCATGTCTTTGGCAGTTCATATTTTGTAAATTCATTTCTTCACCATAAGATTTGTGTAAGTTCACGCCCTCATCATAAATTTTGTTGTGTAAGTTCATGTCTTCGACAGTTCATGTTTTGCTAAGGCCTAGTTTTAGTGAAAATGCAGAAGTCTATTGGCTAGAATTTCAACCTGAGTGGTCACTTACTAACACTGCCTGTGGACAGCTATTCTTACCCATGCGCTAAAGTTGAGAAAATGAACTTCCGTTGAATGGAAGCTACCGCAGACTTGAATTATTAAACCCCTCTGGAAGAAGTAGCAGTAGCTTAACCAGGAAAAGATCGAATTGGTTAGCTCCCTTAGTCTGGGAATTATGAAAATATATGCTCACACAAGCGATATTACTCATGACGTCATATAAACAAAAATATAAAGGATAACAATTGTGGCTCTGCCTCATTTGTTATCCTTTATATTTTTGTTTATATGACGTCATGAGTAATATCGCTTGTGTGAGCATATATTTTCATAATTCCCAGACTAAGGGAGCTAACTAATTCGATCTTTTCGTGGTTAAGCTACTGCTACTTCTTCCAGAGGGGTTTAATAATTCAAGTCTGCGGTAGCTTCCATTCAACGGAAGTTCATTTTCTCAACTTTAGCGCATGGGTAAGAATAGCTGTCCACAGGCAGTGTTAGTAAGTGACCACTCAGGTTGAAATTCTAGCCAATAGACTTCTGCATTTTCCCTAAAACTAGGCCTTAGCAAAACATGAACTGTCGAAGACATGAACTTACACAACAAAATTTATGATGAGGGCGTGAACTTACACAAATCTTATGGTGAAGAAATGAATTTACAAAATATGAACTGCCAAAGACATGAACTTACCTACACACACAAATATATATTTTTTTTGATGACAATATGGGGGACACTTCTGTATGACTTGCGGGATACATTTGTATTTTATGAGGGCTACTTATCTATGTGGTGAGGAGGCCGTGAAATCACAAGTGGACACCTTTGTGCGCGCAGTTGGGACAGTTTGTAAGAGTAAGTGGTAATTTGGGCGAGGCTGTCGACAAGTTGTAATAACAAGTGGAAATTTTGTGAGCTCATGTGGGGAAGTTGTTAGAGCCAGTGGGTAAGTTGATAGGGCGAGTCGATAATATGAGAGAGTCGGTGGACACGATGTTGGGGAAAAGGGACAGTTGTTATGGTAAGTGTGTGAGTTGATAGGATAGGTCGACCGATTGTAATAGCAAGTGGACGAATTGTTTGAGCCAGCGAGCAAGTTTGTAAGAACAAGTGGCCAAGTTGTGTTAACAAATGTTGGTACGTTTTTATAGGTTTGGCCACGCTATTTCTTTACTTGACCAATATTTTTCCTATTTGGGTAACAAGTTGTTCCTACTTTTCATGTGTTTGGTTGAGAAATTTCTGTATTTGGCCGACATTGTTCGCGTTTTGTTGACATATTTTCCTACTTTTTATAAGTTTGGATGAGACATTTCGTTACGTATACCATATTTTCCCTTTTGGTTAACACATTTTTCTATGTTTCATAAGTTTGATTGCCATATTTATAAATTGGGTTGAGTTATTTCTGTATTTGGTCGACATTTCCCCCTCCTTTTTTATAAATGTGGTTAAGATGTTTCTGTATTTGGTATAACTTTACCCCATTTGGTTGACAAATTTTCCAACTTTTTATAAGTCTGGACGAGATATTTCTCTCTTTGGGTGATATTTTTTCACATTTGGCTTTCAAATTTTCCTACTTGGGCAATATTTTTCATATTTGGATAACAAATTTTCGTAGTTTTCATAAGTGTGGACAAGTTATTTCTGTACTTGGTGGACATTTTTCACATTTGGGTAACAGAGTTTCCTACTTGACCAAGGTTTTTTCTCTTTGGCTAACAAAGTTTCTTAGTTTTCATAAGTTTGGTTGAGATGTTACTATATTTGGTCTAACTTTTTCTCATTTGGTTGAGAATTTTCCTTCTTTTTATAAGTTTGGATGAGATATTTCTCTCTTTGGCTGATATTTTTTCACATTTGGCTATCAAATTTTCTTACTTGGCCAATACTTTTCCTATCTGGCTAACAACTTTTCCTAGTTTGCATACGTGTGACCGAACTATTTCTGCATTTGTCCGACATTTTTCACATTTGGCTAACAGATTTTCCTACTTGAATAAGGTTTTTTTCCCCCTTTGGCTAACAAAGTTTCCTAGTTTTCATAAGTTTGAGCGATGTATTTCGTTACTTGGTCATTATTTTTCCTCTTTGAGTAACACATTTCCCTAGTTGGTCAATATATTTCCCGTTTAGTTATCAATTTTCCTATTTTTTATATGTTTGGTTGAGATATATCTGTATTTTGCCTAACTTTTTCCCATTTAGCAAATAGTTCTCCTACTTTTTATAAGTCTGGCCGAGATATTCCTCTCTTTGGGTGATATTTTTTTACAATTGGCTATTAAATTTTCCTACTTGGGCAATATTTTTACTATTTGCCTAACAAATTTTTCCTACTTTTAATAAGTGCGGACGAGGTATTTCTGTATATGGCCGCTATTTTTTACATTTGGCTAACAGATTTTCCTACTTGACCTAGGTTTTTATTCTTGTTGGCTAACAAAGTTTCCTAGTTTTCATAAGTTTGGTTGAGCTGTTACTATATTTGGTCTAACTTTTTCTCATTTGGTTGAGAATTTTCCTTCTTTTTATAAGTTTGGATGAGATATTTCTCTCTTTGGCTGCTATTTTTTCACCTTTGGCTATCACATTTTCTTACTTTGTTAATACTTTTCCTATCTGACTAACAACCTTTCCTTGTTTGCATACGTGTGGCCGAACTATTTCGGCATTTGGCCGACATTTTTCACATTTGGCTAACAGATTTTCCTACTTGACCAATTTTTCTTCCATTTGGCTAACAAAGTTTCCTAGTTTTCATAAGTTTGATCGATGTATTTCGTTACTTGGTCATTATTTTTCCTCTTTGAGTAACACATTTCCCTAGTTAGTCAATATATTTCCCGTTTGATTATCAATTTTCCTATATTTTATGTTTGGTTGAAATATTTCTGTCTTTGGTCTAACTTTTTCCCATTTGGCAAATAGTTCTCCTACTTTTTATAAGTCTGGCCGAGATATTCCTCTCTTTGGGTGATATTTTTTTTACAATTGGCTATAAAATTTTCCTACTTGGGCAATATTTTTTACTATTTGGCTAACAAAGTTTTTCCTACTTTTAATAAGTGCGGACGAGGTATTTCTGTATTTGGCCGCAAATTTTTACACTTTGGCTAACAGATTTTCCTACTTGACCTAGGATTTTATCTTCGTTGGCTAACAAAGTTTCCTAGTTTCATAAGTTTGGTTGAGCTGTTACTATATTTGGTCTAACTTTTTCTCATTTGGTTGAGAAGTTTCCTTCTTTTTATAAATTTGGATGAGATATTTCTCTCTTTGGCTGCTATTTTTTCACCTTTGGCTATCACATTTTCTTACTTTGTTAATACTTTTCCTATCTGGCTAACAACCTTTCCTTGTTTGCATACGTGTGGCCGAACTATTTCGGCATTTGGCCGACATTTTTCACATTTGGCTAACAGATTTTCCTACTTGACCAATGTTTCTTACATTTGGCTAACAAAGTTTCCTAGTTTTCATAAGTTTCAGCGATGTATTTCGTTACTTGGTCATTATTTTTCCTCTTTGAGTAACACATTTCCCTAGTTGGTCAATATATTTCCGTTTGACTATCAATTTTCCTATTTTTTATATGTTTGGTTGAGATATTTCTGTCCTTTGGTCTAACTTTTTTCCGATTTGGCAAATAGTTCTCCTACTTTTTATAATTCTGGCCGAAATATTCCTCTCTTGGGTGATATTTTTCACAATTGGCTATCAAATTTTCCTACTGGGCAATATTTTTACTATTTGGCTAACAAATTTTCCTAATTTTAATAAGTGTGGACGAGGTATTTCTGTATTTGGCTGACATTTTTTTCACATTTGGCTAACAGATTTTCCTACTTGACCTAGGTTTTTTTCGCTTTGGCTAACAAAATTTCCTACTTTTCATAAGTTTGGTTGGGCTGTTACTATATTGGTCTAACTTTTTCTCATTGGTTGAGAATTTTCCTTCTTTTTATAAGTTGGAACGAGATATTCCTCTCTTTGGATTATATTTTTTCACATTTGGTTCTCAAATTTCCCTACTTGGGCAATATTTTATCCTGTTCGAGTAACAATTTTCCTAGTTTGCATACGTGTGGACGAACTATTTCTGTATTTGCTCGACATTTTTCACATTTGGGTAACAGATTTTCCTACTTGACCTAGATTTTCCCCTCCTTTGGTTAACAAAGTTTAGCTTTTCTTTAGGTACCTTATTTAGTGTTTGTGTCAGCTTCTAGTGTTCGTGTCAGTGATTTTTCATTGGTTGTTTCAGTTTTCATTGTGTGTGTGTGTGTGTGTGTGTGTGTGTGTGTGTGTGTGTGTGTTATTTTGTCGTGTCATTTGTATTATTTTTTTTAAGTCACTGTTGTATCTGTCTTTGTGTGTGTTACATTTTAACGATTATGTCATTTTTAAAAAAATTGTTTTTGAGTTTTCATTGTTTGGGTCAGTGTCTTATTATCCTATCAGTTTTTTTTTTTTTTTGAGTGAGCATATTGTGAAGTTAGTGAGCGCCTATTTGTCGACCGTGATGGAATGGGCAACCGATGACCTCATAAGTTTTGTACGTTACACTGTATTCGACGCCATTTTGCCTTGTCGTTGCCTTTTAAGTGTCGTATCATTGTTTGCTCGTTATGGACATGCACCCCGGATGCTGTCGCTTTGAGAAATGATTGATATCTCACAATGAGCCTTTTTCGCGGCACTGGAGACACTATCAATAAGATGATAGAGTGGTGGGTTATGACGTCATCACCTCTTAGAACTACAAAAGACATATATTTCAGTAACACCTTACATGGCATACAACACAAACTAGCTTTATACTACATACGATATACAAATACTTAGTGAAACAACAAGCACCCTCGCTATTCTACTACTACTACTACTACTACTACTACTACTACTACTACTACTACTACTACTACTACTACTACTACTACTACTACTACTACTACTACTACTACTACTACTACTACTACTACTACTACTATTTTTTGTTACTATTACTACTACTACTACTACTACTGCTACTCTAATACTTCTACTACTATTTTTTTTACTATATTACTACTATTACTACTGCTACTACTAATGCTACTCTAATACTTATACTACTATTTTTTTACTATATTACTACTGCTACTACTAATGCTACTCTTATACTACTACTACTCCATCTCCACCTCTTCTGTTTCTCCCTTTTTCACTAATACTACTACCATTACAAATACCACCTAACATGGCCCTTGATGATGATGACTAATATTACTACGAAACAACTCTAATATTATTACTATACAACCACGCCCATTGTAGACAATAGCGATAAACGTATTAGAACCTACTCGCCCTGATCAGCGACATCCTTCCCACAGCAGACAGATTGATACTTCATGACTGAGACACCCCAACCTCTAGACCTAACAACTTGACCACCTCTTGATCATCGCCATGTCACTACACCTACTCTTCTCTACAATTTATGTGGTCACTCGACCACTTGACCACTACTTGACCACATCTTGATCATCATCGTGTCACTACACGTACTCTCCCCATCACTCTAAGGGGTAACTTGACCACTTGAACACCCCTTGACCACTACTTGACCACCTCTTGATAATCACCACATCACAAGACGCACTCTCCTCTACAATTTAAGTGGTCACTTGACCACGTGACCAGTGCTTGACCACTACTTGACCACCACTTGACCACGTCAGCGATCGTTTTAAATACCACCATGTCACTGCACGTAACTTCCTCTACAATTTAAGGGGTCACTTGGCCACTTGACCACCTCTTGACCACCGCTTGACCACCTCATGATCATCACCACATCACTACACCTTTCCCCGACAATTTAAGTGGTCACTCGACCACTTGACCACATCTTGACTACCACTTGACCACTGCTTGACCACCTCTTGATCATCACCAACTCACTACAGTACTCTCCCCAACAATTTAAGGTGTCACTTGACCACTTGACCACCCCTTGACCACTACTTGACCACTAATTTACCACCCTTTAATCATCACCATATCATTACAACTACTTTCCACTAAAATTTTCCTCACTTGACCACTGCTTGACCACTGCTTGACCACTAATTTACCACCTCACGATCATCACCATATCATTACAACTACTTTTCACTAAAATTTCGTCACTTGACCACCACTTGACCACTACTTGACCACCACTTGACCACCACTTGACCACCGCTTGACCACATCATTGACACTTTAATCACTACAATGTCACTACACATACCTTCCTCTACAATTTAGGGGTCACTTGACCACCATTTGACCACCCATTGACCACTACTTGACCACCTCTTGACCACACCCACTCTGATGAGTCACTTGACCCCACCCACTTAAAATAATCATACCAGGAGTTATCGCCCTTTGAGGAGGAAAATCGATCAGAGCTAAAAATAGATTGCAATTTGCGCCACAAAATCGATAAATGGTTGATTTATATAGTCCTCCACCTCCACAAGGAAGGACTGGCTTTAGCCCGACTTACACTACTGGCGTAGAAGCTAGATTGCTCAGGCGCGTGATAGGCAGTGGCATTATTCACCCTGCCACCAGAGATAGTAAGGCATAATATCCGGATGAGAAGAATTGAGAGATAAAAAAACAACAACATTGAAAACAAAGTTTAAAAATTAGCAAAATGTGCCATTTAGTATTTAGTATTTTAGTATCCCAGGCAGTGAATCTAACATGTATCTTGGCGTTGATAGTCTTATATAGACAGTCCTGAGAACCTTTTGTGTAATAGGAAAGGGGATAGGGGATGGGAACGGTCCAGTGAAGATTCCAGGTACGTGTGTGCAAATATACATACGAACATTTACCTCGGTAACTGGTCTTGCCAGACACATTCGCAGCCGCCATGGGTGGTAGTTATTATGCCTATCTTGAAGTACAGTGTAACAAATTATGTCAAGATAGGCTAGGTGCCAGTTAGTTAGTCACACACACACACACACACACACACACACACACACACACACACACGAACACACACACACATACACACCTACCTTCCTACCTACGTACCTACAGACAGACAGGCAGGTAGGCAGACGTACGGACGGACAGACAGAAGGAAAGCGTGTCATTGACCAATGGGGGTGATAAATCTCACCTTGTGCGAAAAATACGCTTTCGTCCATTCTCTAGCTGGCAACACTCGGTTCTGGGACGGCGTAGAAGCTAGATTGCTCAGACGCGTGATAGGCAGTGTTATTATTCACCCTGCCACCAGAGATAGAGATATTAGGAATATTTTAAGTAGTACAGTTCGTGATTATATGAACTTATGTAATGTGTTGAGGTGAATTGTATAAATGAAATTAACCGGTCTTATATTGTGCTTGGCACGCAGAGGTGTTTCCAAGGCACCAGGGCAAGGTTTCATACTGGCCAAGACCTACAAGCACAGCGGTTCTCAACCGGTGGGGAATTCTCCCCCCCCCCCTCCCCCAGGGGAAAATTTTAGGGTTTCCAGAGGGGGGGGGGGGAGAGAGAGAGAGAGAATTAAGATTATTTCAAGATCGCATTAATACAAGAACCAGTTACTTGATATTGTTTTTCCCTCTAAATTTTACGGTTCTGTACTTCTCGCCCTAATCAAATTCGTTTTACAACATAAGTAGACCCGCATATCACGTTTTATGTAGATGTCTAGACTTATTCTAGTATGTTATATTAAAATGTAGCTTCCATTTTTATGTATACTGTGTAAGGGTGTGGGATTTATAGGGAGGAAATTCGAAAGGGGGGAATGACTTTATGAACATATAGTAAAGTGGGGGGGGGGGGCATGGGCCAAAAAAGGCTGAGAACCACTGTACTAGCACGTCCTCCCGTGCGTCCTGGGCAACAGGTCCCTTCGGGGTCCTGGCTAACGTAGTAGGATCGCTGATTCTTCCGAAGCCGGAGAGTATCTGCCTGCACGGCGAGGAACCACCAGTCTGCACACCAATAAGCCAGACATGGGACAACGGATACTCACTCAAACCTCAGGTCCTGTATGACATCACACTGATGTTGGACAACAGGATGTCTTCATCCGACATACAGGACTTCACGCTGGAGTTCATAGCCAGCTAACACAAGCAAGCATAATGTGCTTGGAGTTCGTCGATATGTAGTGGCATTAAATGGTAATGTAGTTGTAATATAATATGGTGATTTAGTCCACTCAAACCAATGCTCAAACTGTTCGGTGGCCATTCATACTGTAATCTAGACAAATGGTGATTTACTCCACTCAAACCAATGCTCAAACTGTTCGGTGGCCATTCATACTGTAATCTAGACAAATGGTGATTTAGTCCACTCAAACCAATGCTCAAACTGTTCGGTGGCCATTCATACTGTAATCTAGACAAATGGTGATTTAGTCCACTCAAACCAATGCTCAAACTGTTCGGTGGCCATTCATACTGTAATCTAGACAAATAGTGATTTAGTCCACTCAAACCAATGCTCAAACTGTTCGGCGGCCATTCATACTGTAATCTAGACAAGGTGAGGAATCATCGCCTTACACAACTATCGGTGTCCTGACTGATAACATCACAACAGTGTAACCAGGCATGCACAACAATAATATCTTGTGACAGGCTAACACGAACACGAGCATGTCATGACACTTGAGGACACACGCCTAACCACATACATCGGGCCATTGCACTTTAAATGTCAGGGCCACAAGTTAGCCACAAGTGAACATCATAACCACTACGAGAAGTCATCACGGTGTTCCATGGCAAAATCATCAACTGTGACCACATTAAAAGTGTTACAAATAAAACTTTAAAACACGGGAATAAGGACAATGAGGACGCCACAAACATATATCAGCATTGAACCAACCAGACATAAGTCAACTATACGCGGTCGAAGTAAAAAATAAATATGGTAGGCTAATCGTTGAAAGAATCATAACAGTTAGAATAAAAGAACAAACAATTACAACATATGTACAAATATACACACCATGTAATACGAACAAAAATAAGCAAGATGCGAGGAATTCTACGAAGACATCCATGACGTGCTAAATAAAATAGATAAGCAGAACAACATCATAGTTATGGGAGACTTCAATGAAAGACTAGGACACAACAGAGTGGGCATAGAAAAACATCTGGGAGCATTTGGATATCAGCATAATGAAAGTAAGGATAACGGAAGTAGACTGATAGAGCTTTGCAGCCAACACGACCTCTATATAACAAACACATTCTATAAACATAAAGACTCACAAGTATACACCTGGTATAAATGGAACGATCTAAATACTAAAAGCCAAATTGATTTTATATTAACAAGAAATAACCGAAAGAGAAATATATTAGATGCAAAGGCAATGCCCAATTTAAGTATAAACACAGATAATAAAGCAGTCGTTGCCACAATAAGAACCATCAGAAGAAGAAAACAAAGAGCAGGAAAATACATACCATACGAATCAGTAAACTTAAAAAACCTTAAAGACGAGGAAGTAACGGAAAATTATGAGAAAGGACTATATGAAATCTTTGTAAAATTACTTATAGAAAGAAAAACAGTGGAAGCAGAATGGGAGATGTTCAATTCAAGCATTTTAATTACTGTAAAAATAACATATGGAACCACGAAAAAACGCAAATCACGGATAAATAAAATAACAAGTTGGTGGAACGCAGAGGTAAAGAAAGCGGTAAAAGACAAAAAGGAAAAATACAAAAAGTGGTTGAAGAGCAAACAGGAATGTGAATACATGGAATATAGAATAGCGAGAAGACATGTGAATAGAATAATAAAGCATGAAAACAAAAAGACTGGGAAGAGTATAGAGAAACATTAAATAAAAACTTCAAGGAGGCATCTAGAAACTTCTACAAAAAGATAAGTGCAATGCGAACCAGAGGAGAACCCTTTGACCCAACTTAAATAATTAACAGCGAAAATGGAGAACCAATAAGTGAACAAAAACAAATCGTAATAAGACGGAAGCAGTATTTCGAACAACTTCTCAACATCCCATCAGTTGTCACAGGAATTCAAGAGACCTACACAGATGCCACCGAAGAACTAGAACCAGACATACTAAAAGAAGAAATCATAGAAGCCATCAGATTAGCCCCATTGAACAAATCATCGGGACAAAATGAAATACCAAATGAACTAACTAAAGCAGCAAGAGCAGTAGGAACAGCTTGGCTTCATAGACTATTCAACCATGTTTGGGTAGAACAATAGACACCACGAGACTGGGGAAACGCCATAATTATCCTAATTTGGAAAAACAAAGGCAGCAAAAGAGATTGCACACAATACAGAGGAATTTCACTGTTGAGTCAGACTGGGAAAATATTTAGCACAATTCTTGAGAAAAGATTACGAACCTCAGCAACCTCAGCAAAGCAAAACGCAACTTGGATTTAGGAAAAACAAAGGATGCACAAATGCCATTTTTGCTCTTAGACATTGGCACCTTGCCGTCTTGACAGACGATAATTTGTGCTTCAAAAAGGCATAATAACTTTTACCCATGGCGGTAGTGAATGTGACTGATAAGGCCAATTCGCGTTGTAAATGTCTGTTCACAGTGGATGCATGTGAACACGTGGTCATTTCCACCATCATGCACCATCTTACGTCTCACACGCTCGGTGTGTGACTTATCTGCAATAATTTTCTCCTTTGTCTTTATTCCATTTCTGATGTTTGCCCTCCATGCAACACGTTCAGCGGCGACGTGCTCCCATTGTGCATTATCAATGCCTGTATCAATCATGTCCCGCTTACACACATCTTTGTCTCGTAGTAGAGGCCGACCCTGAGATCTCTTACCCATCTGTAATTCACCAAAACAAGATGTCCTTTGGTATTCTACCATCACCCATCCTCCTAACATGTCCTATCCATCTAAGTCTACGAAGACTGAGCATGGAATAAGCTCTTAGACAACTTATAGAAAAATCAATCGAATTCAATGAAACACTCTACTTAGCCTTTGTCGACCAAGAAAAGGCACTCGATAGAGTAGATAGAAAAAAGCTGTGGGAAATCCTTAAACATTATGGACTGAGTACACATCTAACAAACCTATGTAGAAGCTTATACAACAATAGTGAATGCATAGTGAGAGCAACTGGAGGACACTCAGAACCCTTCACCATAAGATCTGTAGTACGACAAGGCTGTGTCCTTTCCCTTCTCTTGTTCATAACATATAAAGACAACATATGTAAAGAAACCAGCCAAACAGAGACCGCAAGAATACTGGATGAAGAGAACACGGAAGAAGAAGCATCTGCACATCTAACTATTAGAGAACTCCTGTTTGCAGACGACCAAGCACTAATAGCAAAATCAGAAGCTGAATTACAAGACTACATGAATAGTCTAAACGAAATGTGTAGGGAACATAACATGAAAATTAGCACAATCAAAACATAGGTAATGACTATAATCAAAGAAGAAATAACAACAACAATTCACCTAAACGAGCATCCCTTGAAACAAGTATAGAATTTCAAGTACCTAGGAAGTATAATATCATCAAATGGCAGAACAGAAGACGAGATCGAAAATAGATGCAATAAGGCAAACCAACTCATTAGACAAATGGCACCAATACTAAAGAATAAACATGTATCAATAACTACAAAGAAAGCACTTAACAAAACAATCTTCCTACCAACTCTGTGCTACCAATGCCAAATCTGGACAATGACAGAAAAAGAGAAAAGAAAAATCACAACAACAGAAATGAGACTCCTGAGAAGAATACTCAACGTATCAAGAAGAGATGAGATCAGGACTAAAGTTTGGGTTATAGCAGCACTAGATGTTATTAGAAAGCAGCAAGACAGATGGTTTGACCATGCAAGTAGGTTACTATTCAACAGCATACCACAATAAGCAATGATGTACAGACCAGATTGAAACAGAGGATGAGGCCGCCTACTTAAACGTTGGACGGAGGGAATAGCAGAGTCCATGGAAATATCGACACATGAAGCCCATAATCGGGCCATCTCACGATGTTTAAACTTCACCTCGACATGGCAAGGTGTCGCGGAATCACAGTGAGTTAACGATAAGATGATAAAATAACAGAGACAGTCTGCTTTCACAGCTGCAATTGTTTGTTACCAGTACAGAAAAACTCAAGTCGGATCAAAGTAAAATTGCCAGTCTTTGAGAGTTCCCCACAAGACAGAAAATTGTCGGCATGTTGAATTGCCCAACTCACAAGATGAAAGGGAGAAGACTTTTGCGTTGGTTGAACAAGAGGGAGACAAATATTCTTGTGAGGTTGGAAACCGATTGTGTGCCCTTGGGACCACCTGGGGTCGACATCAAAGGACGTCACTAGGACAATCCAAGACTGTTGGGAAAAAAAAACATAACTTGTTGCAGCTAGTGTGAACAAGGGAGTGGGCCTAGGCTGACGTGTTTAACTGGCTAGTTTAATTCGGAGAGAATCTACCGTGTTCGGGATTAATTAAAGTTAATGAACATGTGCCTTTCATGGCAAGGTGTAGATTCGATGCAAGAATAGGGCCAGTGTTACATAAGGTAATCCATAGATAGCATTTAGGTATAATTAGTGTAAGATAGGCTGGTGATAGTTAGAGTTAGGACTTGAACATAGTATGTTGCGTTGTGGTTAGGTAGGTTAAGAGTGTCGGCGACTGTAGGCAGTCGCATTGTTAAAACTAGCTAGGGTGAGATGGTAATTAGCTCTGCTAGTTGAGAATAGTGTAGTGGGGTGATATCTGGAGAGATTGAGGATGGTTGGGGGATAGGGGAAATGTCCAATGGTGGGATCTTCCAGTGGGGGTCTACTGGGGTTCTGCACTTTACATATTGGTCTTTCCTTGTCTGACCCTAATTCAGACCGAGGTGATGAGCTCCTCTGCCCATGACAGAGTTTAGTTCGCTGATAAATATCTGAGCGAGGCCGTAGGCCTACACTCATCTAATAGGAGTCAGTGTCCGGTTGCTCTCACCAGGTGTGTTCTCTCTTTAACAGGTTCCCCGCCAGTTATGAGGAAGTTCCACACCGGTTATGATGAAGTTCTACTCCGGTTAGGAAGAACACAAGATGAACAGTCAATGTGTTAAGAATATGGATAAATTCAGAGAAGAAAGTTTATTCAACAGTGTTTACGCTAGGCCCATAATCAGGAGGGTCCACAAGAACCTGGCTCGGTTGAGCAAAAACATATAAACGATTCCTTTGTGATAGGGTTCACCCAGGTTGGGTGATGTTCGGTTTTTACACCACATATCAAATGAACACTAGGGATTAAAAAGGAACATTGAACGTAGAGTTCTCATAGAGTAGTAGATTCCAGTGGAATGGTACTCTGTAACTTTGTGATTGTGACAATCTAGAACAATAGATAGGAACAAGTGTGTTACCAGTGACAGTGATACATATTTTCACGGTACAGGGATTGGTACATATCAGAACTATAGGGACCTTTAGTTATACTGTGTGGGACCGATCCATGATCAGTGTTAGACTATATCTATTTCTGATGATCATGTATCTGGATTATCAAGTAGCTACCGGAGGAAGTCAACGTCTGGCAGGAGAGACACGTCGTTTGGTGAGGTCTTTGTGTGCTGAGCTAACCTGCTGGGGTGTAGCCATTGCTATGATGATCTGACTTGGCTCTTGATCTGCTGGTCTGACTCTACAGATACACTATAGTATACGACACACATTCTACACAATCACTTCTCACATACACACACCTTGCTTCATTAAATTATATGTTATTAATTTTTAGAAGCTAGAGTTGTTGAGTATGTTGTTTTGGGGAAGTGTGAGAGGGGGCACGATCCAGTGGTGAGTGAGGGAGAAAGAGGTATCCATGGACTGAAGGAGTATTGTGGACGGAATCTGGTGGATTCTCCAGAATAATGATATGGGGTTAAATATAATGTGGTTGTTGATTCCCCTCACTCCAGGGACGACACATAATAGGAACCACGACACAAGGTACAAGAGGAACATGATGAACGAACGAACGAACGAACAAACTTTATTTTCAAAGGGTTAAGAATTGGGCACGCAGGCCCGTCTAACATTCTGCCCTTCTATCACTCTCTTCCATACATTATTTCATTCACACATCATTCAAGGCTAACAGAGAACAGCAACAATATAAAAGATATGCATTATAAAGGCATGGGCAAAATGCGAACAATAGAACAATAGATAGATCCATCAGAACAATAGATATATAGATAGATAGATAGATAGATAGATAGATAGATAGATAGATAGATAGATAGATAGATAGATAGATAGATAGATAGATAGATAGATAGATAGATAGATAGATAGATAGATAGATAGATAGATAGATAGATAGATAGATAGATAGATAGATAGATAGATAGATAGATAGATAGATAGATAGATAGATAGATAGATAGATAGATAGATAGATAGATAGATAGATAGATAGATAGATAGATAGATAGATAGATAGATAGATAGATAGATAGATAGATAGATAGATAGATAGATATATAGATAGATAGATAGATAGATAGATAGATAGATAGATAGATAGATAGATAGATAGATAGATAGATAGATAGATAGATAGATAGATAGATAGATAGATAGATAGATAGATAGATAGATAGATAGATAGATAGATAGATAGATAGATAGATAGATAGATAGATAGATAGATAGATAGATAGATAGATAGATAGATAGATAGATAGATAGATAGATAGATAGATAGATAGATAGATAGATAGATAGATAGATAGATAGATAGATAGATAGATAGATAGATAGATAGATAGATAGATAGATAGATAGATAGATAGATAGATAGATAGATAGATAGATAGATAGATAGATAGATAGATAGATAGATAGATAGATAGATAGATAGATAGATAGATAGATAGATAGATAGATAGATAGATAGATAGATAGATCCATCAGAACAATAGATATATAGATAGATAGATAGATAGATAGATAGATAGATAGATAGATAGATAGATAGATAGATAGATAGATAGATAGATAGATAGATAGATAGATAGATAGATAGATAGATAGATAGATAGATAGATAGATAGATAGATAGATAGATAGATAGATAGATAGATAGATAGATAGATAGATAGATAGATAGATAGATAGATAGATAGATAGATAGATAGATAGATAGATAGATAGATAGATAGATAGATAGATAGATAGATAGATAGATAGATAGATAGATAGATAGATAGATAGATAGATAGATAGATAGATAGATAGATAGATAGATAGATAGATAGATAGATAGATAGATAGATAGATAGATATAGATAGATAGATAGATAGATAGATAGATAGATAGATAGATAGATAGATAGATAGATAGATAGATAGATAGATAGATAGATAGATAGATAGATAGATAGATAGATAGATAGATAGATAGATAGATAGATAGATAGATAGATAGATAGATAGATAGATAGATAGATAGATAGATAGATAGATAGATAGATAGATAGATAGATAGATAGATAGATAGATAGATAGATAGATAGATAGATAGATAGATAGATAGATAGATAGATAGATAGATAGATAGATAGATAGATAGATAGATAGATAGATAGATAGATAGATAGATAGATAGATAGATAGATAGATAGATAGATAGATAGATAGATAGATAGATAGATAGATAGATAGATAGATAGATAGATAGATAGATAGATAGATAGATAGATATATAGATAGATAGATAGATAGATAGATAGATAGATAGATAGATAGATAGATAGATAGATAGATAGATAGATAGATAGATAGATAGATAGATAGATAGATAGATAGATAGATAGATAGATAGATAGATAGATAGATAGATAGATAGATAGATAGATAGATAGATAGATAGATAGATAGATAGATAGATAGATAGATAGATAGATAGAAATCAAATCAAATCAAATCAAATCAAATCAAATCAACTTTATTAGGGTCACAAATTGGGCACGCAGGCCCGTCTTACATTCGGCCCTTCCAATCACTCGTCTTTCGTTCATCAAGAGCATTATACATTTACATAGGAAGAAAAATAAACATTGTGAAATGAATGTTGTAAACATAAACAAGGCTAATTACCATGTTATGAAGCCCATTTCCCACCTATCCATACATCACCCCACCCACACAACACCCCCACCTACCCACACACACGCGCACCAAGGGACACATACACACCCCCACCTACCGACACACACGCACACCAAGGGACACATACATACCCCACCAACCGACCCATCCCCCTCCCGCACATCCCCCACCCACACACACTGCCCTCACCTGATCCCCCAACCAAAACACACTCGCCATCCACAAACATTCCCCCACCAACCCACACATCCCACGCCCATCCACATCCTACCCCACACATCCTCTCCCCACCCACACCTCAAACCACCCTTCCCCCAGCCACATCTCCATCGACAACATATTCCCCACCCACACACACAATCCCCCACCAACTCACACATCGCACATTCACTCACACATCCCCAAACCATACACACACATCCCCACCAACTGACATGTCCTACCCCCCCCCCCCACACACATCTCCCTAACCACCCATACATCCCCAATCAACTCACACACACCCCACCACCCACACATACAACTTCCAACCACCCACACATGCCTTAACCTAATCCCCCACCACACAATCCCCCACCCGCACATCACATACACCCCCTACCACACATTATTCCCAACCCACGCACCACACACACACACATATCCCTCACCAACACATCCCCACTTACACACCACACACATATCCCCCACCAAGATACAACACAATATTCCCACCCACACCCACACAGATACCCTTACCCATCCACTCCACATACCCCCACTCACACACCACAAAAATCCCCCACCCACACACACATACCTCACCCACACAATATCACCAACCAACACACCACACACCTCTCCCCACCCACACACGCATTCCCTACCCGTCCACCAACACACACTCACTCACGCATACATCCTCCACTACGCACCCACACACCCACTCCCAACCAAACATCTCTCGATCACAATACCCCTACCCCCACACACATCCTCCACCCACTCACACTCACTGATGAGATGAGATGAGAATCGTTAAAATTATGGAACAATACTGACATGAAAATCCCGAGAAGAAAATTAAGACAAAATACTAACAAAAAGATTTTCAAAACCTAGGGGAACAAGTAAACATGCATAGTGCAGAATATGGCTTAGATATATATATCCAAGAAATGAAAACTATAGTAATTAATACTGGAAAGGAAAGGTCATCAATGAGCATCACAGTAAACGGGTGGATACTAGGTCAAGTAACAGGTTTCTCCTATCTTGGACATGTGTTAACAGATGATGGCAGGAGTAAAACAGAAATCATAAAGAGAACAGGAATGGCCAAAATACTTTTAACAACATGAATTCAGTATTAACATCTAGAGAGATTAACAACGCATTAAAAATGAGATTTGTAAAATGTCATGTATATTCAACACCACCATATGGCTCGAAAGCATGGACAATGAACAAGCAATTAGAAAGTAGAATGCTGGCCCTAAAGATGTGGATATAAAGAAGATTATGACGTATTTCATGAAAAACAAAACCAAAATCAAAACAAAAAAATCAAATACTGAGGGTCTAGAAAAACTGGGAATGAAAAGAGAGTAGACAAAAGAAATAAAACAGAGGCAAGTGAAATATTTCGGTCAGGTTAAAAGACATAAAACTCTCATAAAAACCATACTCGAGTGTAAGGTTGAAGGCAAGCGAGCAATGGGTAGACAACGACTCAAGTGAGAAGATAACATTAAGAGATGGACGAACAGCGATATGACAGAATATACTGAGACACCGGGACATTTCTCTGAAGCGTAATTAGAATCAGAGGCCAGAGTGGCAGGATTGTTTCACGCAATAGAGCTTAAACTTTCCGTGCGCTGACGGCGGGGTAGTGGGTTCATCAAAACACAGCGATCGGTTAGCCTTCAACGTTGACTTCTCGTTCAGAAAGTAATAGCGAACTCAATCAATCAGGTGCCGTCTCCGCAATGAAGGTTGGCTGCAATGGATCTCCAACACTGTATGTCTCTTGCCCTGACTGTACATTCTGTCAGTCTGATGTTCGTCCATCTCTTGATGTTATCCTCCCACCTGTATCGTTGTCTACCTCTTGCTCGCTTGCCCTCAACCTTGCCTTCCAGTATGGTTTGTATAAGAGTATCATGTCTTTTAACGTGGCCAAAATATTTCACTTGTCTCCTCTTTATTTCTTTCATCAACTCTCTCTTCATTCCCAGTTTTTCTAGGACCTCTGCATTTGATTGTTTTTTGTTTCCATGAACAGTGAATTATTTTAGAACACTCGATAGTGTCCCGGATAAGCCTACATTGGGATGGCTGATGCGTCGGAGTCTGGTCACGCATGGTAGGTAATGCTCAATGTGCAGTGACATCGATTGACATAACATAACACAGGTAAACAATTGGTGACCCAAATCTACGAGAAACTGAAACCAAACGGAGGTATGTATCTGCAACGTGTGCTTCATAAATTTCAAAGAACTGTTGACGGAACTTCCCGCCCTGTGTACGTCACAGAACTTACCAAACACTTTCTTAAAACCACCCAGTACAATGAATTTGAATGTAAATCAATCCGAAAAAGATGATAATGATATCATAATCGGGATTGATCTTGGCACAACATATTCATGGTGAGTATTATTTTAATTCATGCCATATTTCAATAACCGATTCAGTGCAAACAAATAGTAGATTTTTACCTAACAAAAATGGATGGCGGATAATGGGAAGCAGGAGGGTGTCACAGTTATGACTTAAAAGTTGTTAATATGGTAGTAGACATGTTGAATTATATATTAAATTAGAGGGTGTTGCATATGGAAAACTACTGTATATAGGCTCATGATAGATGCGGGAAGTCGCTGTTGACTGGTCATACATTAGCAAATTTGCCATGGCATAGTTTAGTCCCACGTTATTTCTCATCTTTCCTTAAATTCTCCATTGGCACCTTACCGTCTTGACAGACGATAGTTTGGTACATTGTGCTTCAAAAAGGCATAATAACTAGAACCCACGACGGTGGTGAATGTGGCTGATAAGGCCAATTCGCGCTGTAAATGTTCGACCATGGTGGATGCATGTGAAAACATGGTCATTTCCACCATTGTAACAAGCTACGTGGAGGGTATCAAATCTCCTGTCACAATGTTTCAATATTATTCTATTGCCCTGGCTGGGATAGGTCTTTGCTTGCCAACCCTCCTCCGTTCCCTGGACTCACTGTCACTCTCTCTTTCGACCTCGGGACCTAATCTCTAAGGTGTATTTCTGGCTGACGCATAAATAACATGGCGATCGTCAGAATAACTTGAAAGTAATTTTATTAACCTAATCAAGAACAGCACAGGAAACATTAAGGCAGTTAAAACAGATAGTTCTACACAGACAAAACCTGGACACAGAATTCAGTTCAGACACAGAGCATCATGGCTTTACATCATAGACCAAGCGGTAGTCAAGGTCCGTTCTGTCCACATATCGCTCACCAAATGATAAGTCCTCCTTGTTTTCCCTCCCGGTTCGTTTGGCTAACAACGGTTCTCCGTGGAATCAGATTAATGTTCGTGGGAAAATGTCCTGTGATCCCTGGTCACAATGCTAAGTGAAAGTTCTTACAAAAGGAAATAGTTCCTGAGCGGGAATTGGGTAGGTATCCTTCACTGTCTCAGACAAGGATGGGTGGGTCTGATATTTATGTGGGGTTCAGTCCAGAATACAAACTGACTCGATCCTAGCGTATCGAGATGACTGGCGAGGTGTTGGAAAGACTGATGGTCATTCTTTCGGGCTAGCTGGGGCTCTATCTGGTAGAGATCATATCATTAGACCTGGCATGGCCTAAAACTTGATATGGCCTCATCTTCAACATACTTTCTGCGTATAGCCCTGTCGAGACTTTAAGCTCTGTTCCTACCTTCAAAAAGGAAGGACCCTTTCATAGACCATCAGTATGCTGCATTTAAAATGTCCCAATCTTCAACTTGACATCTTGACATTATGCAGTGGGTAACGATAAGTTTAGAAACGGACATCAATTGCCCAAGAAGTCGCACCAGTGCGCATTTGGCGCAGGGCGCTCCATCGGGTCTACCCGAAAGAAAAGACCTATATCTAATCGCTCCATGAAAAGATCGTGTTATGAAAGTAACCCAAAGAACTATCTTTCATGGTGATTGAGCGAACAAGAGAACTGAGAGCTCCCGAAAGCTGTTTCCCCTGTTTACCCAAAATGAAAGAAGGCATGAGGACATGAGCCATTGGCGTTTCGCCACAACCATTATGCACCATTTTACGTTTCTCGCGCTCTGTGTGTGCTTTATCTGCAATCATTTTCTCCTTTGTCTTTATTCCATTTCTGATAGTTGCCCTCCATGCATCACGTTCAGCGGCGACTTGCTCCCAATGTGCATTATCAATGCCTGTATCAATCATGTCCCGCTCACACATATCTTTGTATCGTAGTAGAGGCCGACCCTGAGATCTTCTACCCGTCTGTAATTCACCAAAAAAGATGTCCTTTGGTATTCTACCATCATCCATCCTCCTAACATGTCCTATCCATCTAAGTCTACGAAGACTGAGCATGGAACACACCGTCATACAACCTGATCTTTCCAATACTTCATTCCCTAGCAAGCAAGCAATACTAGAGTGACCGGTTATTTCCTGCAATATCCAAACTTTGCTTATGGAATTAATTAAACACGGGAATCGTCGTCGGAGCTACGGAGCACGTGATCTGCGCTTGACACATCTTTCAGAGGTTAGTGAAGAGAGAGTGCGGAGGATAGGACGAGGAAATGGTGTGAGAAGAAGGCATAGAAATAGGAGGGCATGCGCCAGGAGAACAAGACGAAAAGTGGAGAGACTGGGTTTCTGTAACAAGTTACGTGGAGGGTCCCAAATACCCCTGTCAAAATACTTCAATATTATTCTTTAGCCCTGGCTGGGTTAGGTCTATTTCTGCCAACCCTCCTCCGTTCCCCGGACTCACTGTCACTCTATTTTTTGACCCCAGGACATACTCCCTGAGGTATCTTTCTGGCTGACAACAGATAACATTACGATAGTCATAGTAACATAGAACCTCCTCAATTTAATAACTTAATATGAGACAGCACAGGTGGAGATTTAGGCAGTTAAAACAGGTAGTTATGTACAGACAAACAGAGGGAATGCTTTTCTCAGTCCCGGCACAGAGCCTCATGACTTTATTCATCACAGGCCATAGAGTCAGATACTGTCCCGTCCGCCTTCACGAATATCTCACCCATTGTGTCAAGCGTTCCTTCCTTGATGGCCGGTACGGTAAACACCTGGTGGTCGAACAAAAGAAATCTCAGGAGTTTAGGAGTGGCCAACCAGCTGAACCGATGTCTCGTGAACCTGGGAATCGCACTGGTTCATTTTCATGACTTTCATTGTCACTGAGAGTGGCACACGGGTGAATGTGGTGTCAAAAGATAGGACCAATGCCTCCAGCCCTTAAAGTCAACTGAGGGAATGGACTAGAGAATATGTGGGTGCCTCCCACTAGGGATATGTGGTCTGTTGCCCGCACTCAACGTCGTTACTGGCGTGCGGTATACATTAAGGGACACTGTACTTTGAAGGTTGGGTGGATCTTCCCCAAGCTTGAGTGAACAATCTGTCCTATCCTGCAGTTGGCACTAGCTTCAATTGTTTTTATATCTATTTATATCTGCTTGTGTTACACTCAGTGTTGCCATCTCCCTTTGATGAAAAAGCACCAAAATCGACCCAAAAAAAGCACTAAAATGCACCAAATGTTTTTAGGAAGCACCATAAAAGCACCAACTGTTTTTATTAAAAATGTAACAAGGTAGCACAGTATAATTTATTATCACTTCATATTACAATGAAGTTTATTCCAGATCATCCAAATCCCAATCAGAACTACTTTCGAGCCAAAAAAAGCACCAAATTGCAATACTATTTTTGGGGAAATCACTAAAACAAGCACTGGTGGTATTCATTCAAAATGTTATAAAGTAGCACATTATAATTTATTATTATCACTGAATATGAGAATGAAGTTTATTACAGATCTGCCAAATCCCAGTCAAACAACTCCTCTTCAGTTTCTGTAGTTATTTCCTGCTGTGTTTGCCCCTGCGATGATGAGGATGAGGAGGATGATTGAAAGAAACATGTATATGCCTCCTGTGATCCAATTTTTTCGCAGGATATCCTTAGGTAGTTTATAATCATGACAGAATTTGCCATATCTTTTCATTCTATATATAATAGTCAAAACAGCTGTCAAACTCTTGATGCTCAGTCTGTTCCGCAATTTTGATTTATAACTCCCATCTGACTGAAAATACGCTCCACGTCCGCATTAGAATGAGGTAAAATGAGCACTGTTAAAGCTAAATCTGTAAGATCTTGGAAAGGATTTTCACCGGTGGCATCCCTGTATGAGGTTATTTTTGCCCGCAGTCCAAGTGAATGAGAGGTCTGTGTCCACTGCTTATGATGAAGTTTTCTCCACTGGAAATCGATGCGGGTGAGAGTAGCTGCATCTTCTACAAACATTTTTTAGCAAGATCCAATATACAGGGCTTCACTGGCTGTAGACATTCACTTCCACTAAGACATGACATGGACTACAACACTCGAACGTTATCGGGTGTACGTAAACGCAGCTGTGTCTATAGCTCTATTAAAAACTGAAATTTTTCTGCGAATTTCTTTCTCATCAGGAACCTGGTAGCCTGCTATTTCTTTCTCAAACTCATAACCTAGATTCTCAACCGATGTGTCTCCACCTTGCCGTGGTGGGGGAGCTTGAGTGTCCCGTTGACCCCATGTGCTTGCCGATGGGTGAAAACTACATATCGGACAGCGTATGGGATAGGGACCAGACTAAGAGAGACACAACCTGCTGCTCTGCAGGAGACTGAGGATAGCAGTCAAAAGTTTAAATCAGGCGCATGAAGGCAGTTCTTGTTTCGGACAATACTCTAAGGCTCTCTGTCGAGGGTTTAGGCTGAACGCCTCTAAGCCACAGACCCTCGGATCTGAGAGTCGGGCCGATATCCACCTACCGAAAAATTGGAATCGAATACTGAGCAAGCTACATGCCCAGTTCTGACACTTGTTTGAAGGCTCTCAGCTGAGGGATATGTTGGATTCCCGGATGAGATGGCCTGGCCGTTTCTCACTGACTGCTGCACGAAGGTAAGGTGCTGAGCCGGCAGCACATGTAGCCTACCTCGTGAGCGAGTACAAAAAGTCAGTAAAATGCCCCAGTCGAAGGAAATGGTTACGAAAACTGTCTGTATCTAACTCATAGAGAGTGTAGATAAAAGTGGAGAAACGTCTCAATAACGCGAAATGGAACGCACGGCGAGCGAACCTATTGCGTGGTCCAAAGTCAAAAGCAAAAGCTTACCGAGTGGATGTCGCCCGCAGTCTGACCGCCCCTAGGAGCTCACTTGAGCGACCAGTGGCAAGCGAGATGCCCAATACATGGAAGTGAGGAACTAAAGCAGCCATGAGCAGGACGTGGCAACTCCTCGGGTGAGCCCAGTCTCAGAGCAATATGTGCCGGCTCTGCAATTATGGAAGCCTCCTTGGATAGCGAGGGACTGCCCATTGTCTGCCCCTGCCTTCCCTTGAGGGCCGACCGCGATGTCGTTGGTCGTTCTATCTTGACCAGCTGAGATGTGGGCGACATCACAACAGTCTAACGTGCCTCGAAATCAGAGGAAGGTTAACCTCATTAAAAAATGCCCGCCGGAAGTCGGAAGTGTCGTCCTACGGGTGGCAAACTAAAAATTGACACTACGCAATTACGTCCGAGTGAAATGTCTCGTCCGAATGTCTCTCGTGCTAGGAACAGCTCTGACTACCTAGTTTCCGAATGCCGCTCTTGTTCGGAACAGCTCTGACTAGGTAGTTTTCCGAATGTCCGCCGTGCCTGGAACAGCTCTGATGGGTACAGGGACAAGCACATGTCCGAAAACTCGCTTAGTGGAAACCAACCGCAGAGCTGACTGGTTTGTGCAGGAACGGCCCAGGGCGAGCGAAATGCCCAATATATTGAAGTGAGGAATTAAAACAGCCATGAGCAGGACGTGACGATTCCCTCGGTAAACCCAGCACCAGAGCGTTATGTGCCGGCTCTGCAATTATGGAAGCCACCCAGGATGGCGGAAAATGCTATGGACTGTCCCTGCCTTCACTTGAGGGATGACCGTGTAGTCTTCGACTGTTCCAACTTGACCAGCTGAGATGTGGACGGTACCACAAAAGTGAGAGTCTCCCAGGATTGCTAACCTGGTCAAAAATGCACGCTAAAAGTCGGATGTGTTGGCCTGAGGGTTTCGACCCGAGGGTGCCTAACCAGACACACCGCAATCACATCTGAAAAAATCACTCCGGATGAACGCAAAGAAGAAGAAGATAACCTAGATTGGGATTAGGATCTAAATCATCTTGAATAGCATAACTTTCTGTTATTTTATTCCCAGGAATAGCAACCTTTGAACTGATAGAATCAGTGAGTTGGACAAGATCGCTGAGTGGTTTTGTTGGATCCTGTATATCTGCTTCGAATTTCTTACTACCACTTTGAACTTCTCCGAGAATATGCTTGAGAAATATGAGATACACATAGTTGTTCATGTCGTTAAACATAGAATTTAGAAGTTCCGCCATTACTCCCTAGGTTGTGGGCACACCGTGGTTATCTTAGTTAACCCTCTGTCCAGCTTAAAGGGTATTAGCTTGGTGGTTCTGTATGGAACTGATAGTGGTTCCATGTCCCAATTAAAAATAGGAAAGAAGACACTACACTTTTCGGCCGTTGCTCTCGTCTGAGCCGCCGCCGCAATGCACAAACTGTGCCTAGCATAAACGAGTTTGTTTCGATGATTTACTGTTATTCCCAGAGAGATGAAGTGGTCTATTTCTCTCCATGGAATCATCTTAACGACCAATTCCTGTATGGTCCACCTTGCTACAATATTTACCAACAGCTGAAAGATATAGCCCAGTGCGGACCTTACGTAAATAGAATAGAAATGGGCGGAACCCGTCCTCACGGAGCCTTCCCTTCATTCCGGCGGATAGTAGATATTCCGTACTTATATTTCAGTTAAAGCTGACACGATACAGAGTTTAGGACGTAGGACGAAAGATAATAACAGCCCATCTGCTGCCAAGAACAAGCAAAACCATTGGGTGAAATATATTGCTCGGATTCTTTCCAATGCTAGGCAAATAATAAGACGCCTAGCCACGTTGACCAGCTGTCAACCCACTCCCAACATGGCACAACTGGCTTTTAGCCAATTCGTCTCACCAGTCAAGACACCAGAGATTCGTAGCCAAAGGCCGGGTATGAATAAATAAAACCCACTCTTATCTCCAATCCCATTAAAATTTACACAACAATCCTGCACCAAATATGTCGAAGTCTTTAATTTTCCTAGACATCATGCAGAGACCAAACTGTGATGTTGATAAGTTGGCTGTCGGACTACCAGTGACCAGTGTTGCCATCTCTCTTTGATGAAAAAGCACCAAAATCGACCCCCAAAAAGCACCAAAAAGCACCAAATATTTTTATAAAAACCAAAAAAAAAAAAAAAAAAGCACCAACTGTTTTTATTACAACTGTAACAAGGTAGCACATTATAATTTATTATTATCACTTCATATTATAAGGAAGTTTATTCCAGATTCGCCAAATCCCAATCAGAACTACACTCGAGCCAAAAAAGCACTAAATTGCAATATTTTGTTGGGAAAGCACTAAAACAAGCACTGGCGGTATTCATTCAAAATGTTATAAAGTAGCACATTATAATTTATTATTATCACTGAATATTAGAATGAAGTTTATTCCAGATCTGCCGAATCCCAGTCAGAAAACTTCTCTTCAGTTTCTGTAGTTATTTCCTGCTGTGTTTGCTCCTGCGATGATGATGATGATGATGATTGAAATAAACGTGTATATGCCTCCTGTGATCCAATTGTTCATAGAATATCATTAGGTAGTTTATAATCATAACAGCATTTGCCATATCTTTTCATTCCATATCTAATAGTCAAAACAGCTGTCAAACTCTTGATGCTCAGTCTGTTCCGCAATTTTGATTTTATAACTCCCATCTGACTGAAAATACGCTCCACGTCCGCATTAGAATGAGGTAAAATGAGCACAGTTAAAGCTAAATCTGTAAGATCTTGGAAAGGATTTTCACCGGTGGCATCCCTGTATGAGGCTATTTCTGCCCACAGTCCAAGTGTGTCAGAGGTCTGTGTCCACTGCATATGATGAAGTTTTCTCCACTGGAAATCGATGCGGGTGAGAGTAGCTGCATCTTCTACAAACATTTTTAGCAAGATCCAATATACAGGGCTTCACTGGCTGTAGACATTCACTTCCACTAAGACATGACATGGACTGCAACACTCGAACGTTATCGGGCTAACGTAAACGCAGCTGTGTCTAATAGCTCTATTAAAAACTGATGCACCTTCTACGAATTTCTTTCTCATCAGGAACCTGGTAGCCTGCTATTTCTTTCTCAAACTCATAACCTAGATTGGGATTAGGATCTAAATCATCTTGAATAGCATAACCTTCTGTTATTTTATTCCCAGGAATAGCAACCTTTGAACTGATAGAATCAATGAGTTGGACAAGATCGCTGAGTAGTTTTGTTGGATCCTGCATTTCTGCTTCGAATTTCTTATTCACACTTTGAACTTCTCCGAGAATATGCTTGAGAAATATGAGATACACATAGTTGTTCACTTCGCTAAACATAGAATGTAGAAGGTCTGCTGTATAACAGCGCTCGTTGAGTCTTGCTATATCAAAATGAGTTCTGAGCTCGACCCACTGCTGCAATATTCTGACAATGGCAGATTGAATGGACATCCATCGTGTCTGGCTTAATTGAACAACCTACAGTGGATGTTGTCCATCATTTATTGAAGCAAAAAGCTCCCTGTACTTTGCTTGACGGAGACTTGAGTGAGAAAACCAGTTATATGTTTCTCTAATCATGAACTCTATGTTCCTGGGCAGACAAGCAGCTGCAGCCTGTGACACTGCCAGCTGAAGGGAATGACATGCACACCTAACTATTACCAGATGAGGAACTTCTGATTTTAATTTTGTGTATACTCCATTGTTTACACCTGTCATGACAGACGCATTGTCAGTGCCGAGCGCAACTAGTCTTTGTAACTCAAGTCCATTCTTGTTTAAACATTCTTTTATTGCATTGCATATTGCCTGTGCGTTTCAGTCACTCACTTCAACTAAATCGTATTAAAGGGAGTTAAATTACTTGAATAATTACTTGAACGTGTTAATGTACTGAGACTGTTTTACTCCCTCACTTAAGTTCAAATTCGGCTTTTTAGTGTTCCCAAAATAATTTGTGAAGTAATTTTTACACCCCCCCCCCCCCCCCAAAAAAAAAAAGCACCAAGTAAAAATTGTGAAGCACCAAATTCGCGCGGCCGCGCTAAATGCAAGATTTTGGCACTAAATGACTTGAAAAATGCACTAAATTTGGTGTGAAAAGTGTCAAAATGGCAACATTGCTAGTGACCAGGGTTGCCACTTTTTTTTATTTTTTTGAGACCCAAAAAATCTAGAAACGGCCCAAACAACATCCATAAATATCTAGATTTCGATGGAAAGTATCTAGGAAACATATCCAGATTGAGAAAGTAAGAAATTACATATGTATTGATGTGACTACCGGTCTCCCTAGCGAAGGTGTTTACGGCTTTCGCCGTAACCCCGTATATTCTCATGAATAACGCAGCTGCAACCGAACCGGCATACTGGGGTATGTGAGCCGGTTGCTCAGAAAGCAGTAGCAAACTACTGAGCGTAATCTTCCTAGTATATCAACAGCAGCTGAAAAATGCTGATGTTGACTGCAACGTCCTGTAAAGGATATGCAACATAACAAAAAAATTGATCTGACTTACTCTATAGAATCATGTCCTCAATTTCACTGATGTCTTCTCACAAGATGCACTTAGCTTGGATGATGAAGTTGAAGCTTCAGTTTCAAAATGGTATGCTTTAGCTGTTCCAATTTCTTTTAATACACGATCAGGGAGCTGATAAGTTGAACATCATTTTCCTGCTCTCATCAGGCCAAATCTTATTGTCAAGATAGCATTTAAGAGGTCAAGTTTCATCCTGTTTCTTAGTTTACATTGTATATAATTCATAGTACTGAAAACTCTTTCCACATCAGCATTTGAATGGGGTAGTATCATGGCAGACATCGCACATTCAAAGAGCTCACAGAATGGACTGTTACCTGAGACATCTTTAAATTGTCTTACTTCACTCCAAAAGGCTGCAGTTTCTGTTTTGTTTCTACAGTCAACCAAATTTATTTTGGTTAACTGATATTCTGCTTCCGCCACACTATTATCAGTATTCCCTAACAACTTCATAACTAGACAATATTTTGATATGTCCTTTACTGGCTGAAGTATGTTGTTAACAGAAAAGAGTGAAATATTTATGACAAAATTTATCTTGTAATAGAG
>JACEFZ010021758.1:0-114915 GCA_014155875.1 Cepaea nemoralis | reverse complement strand
TCCTTTGTGTCCTTTTTTTTCCCCTTCCCCCCTTCCCGCCGCCTCAGCCTTGTCTGTAAAACCACCAAAATGTAGGAATCACTTTGAAATCCCCTCCCGAAGAAAAACTTTTGGGTTTTCGATCTGCAGTTTTTGGTGTTGTGAGAAGGGCCCCCTTAAAAAACCCGAACCCCCACTTCTCAGCCACTGTCTTTTCGCTTGGGAAATTCGAGGTGCTTTGGTTTCCTACCTTCCCCCTTCCCCCTTGAACTTTTCCCCTCTGTGTGCTTTAATATAAGGTTCCCCCATTTTTTTTCCCCTTTCCCCCATTTTTAAGGTTTCCCTTTTTCTCTGGTTTTCCCCTGACCTTTGGTTGTGTACTTAGTTCCTCCGTTTAAACCATGTACTTTCCACGAATCTTTCCGCCAGCTTATTCACAACATCAATCCGTTCCCCCCCTTGTTCCCCCAAAAAGGGTTCTGAGAGGTTTCGACTTTTTGCTTTCGCATTTGGTCTACCTCCATCATCTCTTCGAGACTCTCATAACCCCCTCTTGAATTCTGCCAAGTCCATCCATTTCTGGAGATAGGATTTCAGCCTCAGACTGTAGGCGGCGAATAGTTTCCGGCTCTCGTCTAGACGATCTAAACTTCTTCCTATACTTTTTTGTGCTTTGATGCAAAATGCTTCATCAAAGGGGTTTTTTAAATTTCCCTTTGGTAATTTTTTTCCTGTCCGGGTGGTAAGCGTGTGTACACTTTCCGAATCCCGAACCGATTAACCCCGGGGAAAATTTAAGAGCCCATCTGCTCCGATCCAGCCCCATAGCGACTGACATTTTTTCGAAACGAGATGGTACTGGTCAAAGGGGGTTCCTTAAAATGATCGTAGACAGCTAAGGGAAACTTCAGGGGCATGGTAACCATGTCCACTCATATGGGTTGCACCAGATGAAGAAAATTTTCCCCTTCCACTCCATCTATTTCTCCCTTAGTTTGTGTCTTGATTTCTAGCTCTTTCATGCGGTATTCATGTTCTCTGATCTTGTGGCTTTCTTCTGCATCCAACTGGCCTTACGCTCCCCCCCTTCTTTGCTTCCAACTGGGCCTTCCCCCTCCTCCCTTTCCGCTTGACGAAACTCTCGCTCTCTTTCTTGTATGTAATCCGTTAGCTCGGACCCAGCAAACCCCAATTTGCCCCCCCGTTGGCCCTCAGTTCGGCTGTAGTTATTTTAGGATTTTGCCATAGTTACAGAAATAAGTCAGCACGTTGAGAAAAAGACACCTCAAGGCAGTAAAGAGTTACTCACTATAAACCGATACTTTTACCTAGAACCTATATCATTTATCTATGTCTTTTTAAATATTAAACCTAAAACCCAAAACAGTACATCAAAAACCCTCTCTCATCCACAAGAGGAGATATAGGATAAAGATTTATGTAGACGTTTTGCCCGGGTTTGCAAGGTATGTAATGTGTCTTACCACCTATCCCACATTCACTCTGTCTGGAACTTTCTCACTGTAAAGTCACCAGCTTTAATGACATTTTTCCACCATAAATGAAAATGGCACCATATATCCACTGAGGGCCCCTTTCCCCTTTAAAAAGTCATCAATATATACTTCTTTTTATTCCAATCAGTATCTCCCAACATGCAGGTACTCCGCTTTTGCCTGTCCCCAATATGAAAATCCCCCTTTTATCAAAATGCCATGTTATGCCTTTTCGGTCATAGGGGTATTCTGTATGTCCCCCGCTCCCTCCACCAATTATGTCCTTTTAAAATTTCCGAGAGGAGACGGGAAATCAACAAGCACATCTTTAAACTTATTATCTTTTTTGGGATTATTGACTGATTTGGGTCTACACTCCTCTCTTCTGTTTTCCCCTTCCATATACCCTTTTTTCTTTCACTCTCTCTCTATTCTTCCCTCAACCATACTCCGACAACAGTTCCTTTCAACGATAAGATAAAAGATTTATTAATAAAACTATGTCGGGTTGTATGTAGGATATTGTCTATGTATTGGTATTTCTTCTAGTGTGGCTGCCAGATAAAGATGTTGATAGATAGTCTCCGTGTCTTCTCTCGTCTCTTCTCTCAGCTAGAGTACAGGACATGAACATAGATACAACAGAACGGTCTCACCCTGACAGCCCCGTCTGCTTGAGTCTGTAGATTTTATCCGTTTTTTGTAATGAAAAATGTTCACCACTGTATGAATGATTTAAACCCGATCACCATATGCTGTCAGTTAAAACTGGATGTTCTTTATTATTTTATATTTTTTAAAAATTTCCTCAGGGGAAAACACGTCGAGTTTCTAGTATTCTCTATTTTTGTCCGGTAAAAGTTTCAACACTGGATAGTTTTAATTGGTATGGGCCCACTTTGTATGCCCCTTTTGCAACTCTTCGATCCCTGAAGTCCTTTGGGTTTTTTTCTATTAGTTTAAATGATCTCTATTTTCCGTTCTCTGTCCTCCTTACTTCTTACGATGAAAATTTCTTTTTTTTCCCTTTCCCCTTATGCAAAAGGGTGTCGTGCTTTATTACTTTAAAGTGCTTTTTTGTGGGTTATCAAAAAGGGGTGATCTTGACCACAGCCATCTGTGTTATTTTCTTATTTTGATAAGTCCCGCACTGGTATGGAAACCCGTGTGATATACATTTAATAATGAAACCTGTGTCTGCTTCCTCTTCTCTCCTATGTGAGTGTCTTTTCCTCCAGCCGAATAAAAAGGCTTCCAAAAAAAACCCACTCTGACATGGGAAAAGAAGATTCACCTAACGTCTATACTATTCCTACTAATAGAAAGCAATGTTAACTGCACTTCACCCCCCATCTATATTCCTATGCTAAACTATACTTTAATAATAGGAATACCTTAAAAACATCCTTTACTAAATTGGGAGTACTAACGCACCAAAAATACACAAACGTTCTTCTGAACGCAAGCACATCCCTTTCATAATCCTTCTCTCCCCAAAACCCAAAGAAACACACTCTCCCCCCAAAGACGTACCCCCTCTTTTATCGGTCATTTTTGCCCCCATAGTCCTTGACATTGCTGGACACCTCACATCCAGCCTTCATTATCATCGTTAGTGGAAAATTACAGCTCTGAACCGTTTCACATCCATACCGAATATCCCTTGTCCAATAATACTCTCTGCTTTAGTCGAAACCCAAATTTTTTCCACTCGACGGGTTTACCTGTGCGGTTACTCCCCCCCCTTTCCTGTCTTGACCTATAAACACATGCGCCGGGTTCACTCCTTTGTTTTTTAAACCCTTCTGCTCCCTTTGGTTTAGTCGGTGTATACAGTCGTCTATCTGGGAATCTTTAAACTCTCAGTATTTCACGACATAGGCCCCCCCCTTAAGAGATTAGACCGCGTCGAATTTTTCTCACTGTAGGTTTGTTTCCCCATGATCCCAATCCTAGTCTTCTTCCCCCGGGGCTGGATGTCTGGATAAGAAATTTATGCTCTACATTCTCCTTACCAAAGTATTCCACTGTGAAGTCCATTTTCCCCAGAAAACAACGTCCATCATACCCACCGTGCGTTGAGCTTCTGCGAAGTAGCTATTAACATCACGTTTTGATGATATGATTGGATCCTCACATTGCTCCCCCCATTATCCAGTAGGCGCTCTGATTGACACCCTACTATACTACTAACGCCCTGAAACTAGTGTTGTCTCCTCGCTCCTGTACGTCCGTCGACCTACTTTCGACATGCGTCAGCGACGGCTCACAATACAGACGGATTGTCCCATCCATTGTAACACTGCTTCCATGTCCTTTTGGGTTTTCCCCCCGGCTTTGCCTCTGGGGATGTTCCACCTCGTCCTCGATGGACCGAGTCGTCTTTCCCAAACCCCCTGGACTTTTCCCTTCCGGGGCCCAATCTTGGGCGATATTGTATCCTGTCAGCCCCATCTTTGGTTGGAGTCCTGGGAAAATTCCGTTTTTCCCCGACGTTACCCACCCCTTTTTAACTTGGTTACCGGTAAAAACTTTCACTCTTGTCCTTTCCCCCTGACTTGTGATTTCCCTCCTCCTGTCGTTGGGTAAATCTGACCTATCACGTACTGCCCCCCGGCCCTCCTATTTTTTAACTGGCGATCTCTGGTCTTCGTCTGGACGGGTTTTAACCCTTTTGTCCCAATGGCTGCCATCACCATAAAGTGCGAAGCTTTGCCCCCCGGATCCTTTTCCATATTTCCAATGAGATGTCTAGGGAGATGTTCTTCTCTTCCCCGATCCGTATTTTGTAGATGTTCTTGGACACCACCTTTTCCACAGGATAAGGTCCTTTCCATCCTACTTGGAGTATATTGGTCTCTGCTGGACTCCACACTTCCACTTTGTCTTCCACTTTAAGAGCTAGTTTCCTCTTAATTCGCTTGTTGGGTGGTGCTTTATGGCACTCCGAACAAGACTTCACCCACCGGCGTACATCTCCGGTCATTCCTGGCCAGCAATAATGGCCGGAAATTTGCTGCAAGGTCTCTCTGACACCCATATGTCGATTCTCGCCTATGATGTGTCCACTCTGAAGAATGTGAGGACGGTGGGTCTCTGGAACCACCCACTGCTCGTGCAGGTTATCTCCCCTCCCAACTCTCCGATAGAGTAGTTGATTCTTCAGAAAGTACTGTCCCCGTTCTGGTGGCTCAGCACTTCTTTGCAGCTTCCTATAACAAGGATGCAACGTAGTATCCTTCCTCTGGGCAGTATGCAATTCTCCTATCTCTGAGTTGTCGCATAGTGTCTCTGCCTCTTTTTCCTTCCCTTGAGATCCACTGACTACTGTTCCCTTGTGGGCTTGCTGTTTGGGCATCCCCAAAAAGACATATTTCGTTGCCATAATGATCATTGGAAATAAGGAGTCAGATAATACAGCAGCTGGAATAATGCCCGTGACGTACCTGGATTTAATCTCCACCTTGGCGATTGGCAGCGTCATGGTAACAGCACTCCTCATTGCCGGCTGTATTCTATGGTCCCCCCCTGTAAATTGGTCTGGGCTTACCAAGCTGGCGTCCACACCGCTTCCCCATCCAAACCTGTATCGTAGAGACAAGCAACCTGTTGGCCATTTACTTCAATCAGTTCAACCACAGGTGGTCTCTCTTGGTCCTGAGTGTCTTTCATCTCCTTGACAGTTTCCTTGCCTTCCTCTTTTTAATTTCCTCGAGGTTGGTTATGCAATTGGCGTCGTTTGCCTTGCATCTGCAGTCCACAGTATTATGTGTTATCGACTGGCAGTGTGTGCACACCTGTTCCCTTCCTAGGTTTCCGTGTGTCCTTTTTGTCCTTTCTCCTTCGCCGACCTCAGCCTTGTCTGTGATCACCGATGTAGGAATCAACTTTGCATGCTGCGAAGTAAGAACTTTTAGGTTTCGATCTGCAGTCTTTGGTGTTGTGAGAGGCCGCCTTGCAAAACGAACACCACTTCTCAGACCACTGTCGTTTCGCTTGAGAATTCGAGGTGCTCTGGTTTCCTACCTTCACCTTCTCTGAACTCTCCTCTGTGTGCTTTATATAAGGTTCCACTTTTTCTCCTTCCCAGTTTTTAGGTTTCTTTTTCTCTGGTTTCTCCTGACCTTTGGTTTGTGTACTTAGTTCCTCCGTTTCACCATGTACTTCCACGAATCTTTCCGCCAGCTTATTCACAACATCAATCCGTTCCGCCCCTTGTTCTCCCAAGAAGGTTCTGAGAGGTTTCGACATTTGCTTTCGCATTTGGTCTACCTCCATCATCTCTTCGAGACTCTCATAATCCCTCTTGAATTCTGCCAAGTCCATCCATTTCTGGAGATAGGATTTCAGCCTCAGACTGTAGGCGGCGAATAGTTCTCCCGGCTCTCGTCTAGACGATCTAAACTTCTTCCTATACGTTTGTGCTGTGATGTCAAAATGCTTCATCAAAGCGGCTTTTAATTCCTGGTAATTATTTTCCTGTCCTGGTGGTAAGCGTGTGTACACGTCGAATCCCGAACCGATTAATCCCTGGGATAATTTAAGAGCCCATCTGCTCCGATCCAGCCCCATAGCGACTGACATTGCTTCGAACGAGATGCGTACTGGTCAAAGCGTTCCTTAGACTGATCGTAGACAGCTAAGGGAAACTTCATGGCATGGTAACCATGTCCACTCATATGGGTTTGCACCAGGTGAAGAAGAATTTCCTTCCACTCCATCTATTTCTTCCCTTAGTTTGTGTCTTGAGTTCTAGCTCTTTCATGCGGTATTCATGTTCTCTGATTCTTTGTGGCTTCTTCTGCATCCAACTGGGCCTTACGCTCCTCCCTTTCTGCTTCCAACTGGGCCTTACGCTCCTCCCTTTCCGCTTGACGAAACTCTCGCTCTCTTTCTTGTATGTAATCCGTTAGCTCGGACCCAGCTAACCCAATTGCCTCCCCGTTGGCCCTCAGTTCGGCTGTAGTTACTTTAGGAGTTGCCATAGTTACAGCAGATAAGTCAGCACGTTGAGTAAAGACACCTCAAGGCAGTAAAGAGTACTCACTATAAACCGATACTCTACCTAGAACCTATATCATTTATCTATGTCTATTAAATATTATAACCTACAACACCACACAGTACATCACAACCACTCTCTCATCCACAAGAGGAGATATAGGATAAAGACTTATGTAGACGTGTGACCGTGTGACTAGGTATGTAATGTGTCTTACCACCTATCCACATGTCACTCTGTCTGGAACTCTCTCACTGTAAAGTCACCAGCGTAATGACATGTTTCCACCATAAATGTAAATGGCACCATATATCCACTGGACGTCCTTCCATTAAAAGTCATCAATATATACTCTATTTATTCCAATCAGTATCTCCCAACATGGCAGGTACTCGCTATGCCTGTGCCAATATGCAAGTACCACCTTTATTCATATGCCATTGTTATGCCTTCCGGTCATATGGGTATCTGTATGTACCCCGCTGCTCCACCAATTAGGTCCTGTTAAAATTCCCGAGAGGAAGACTGGAATCAACAAGCACATCTTTAAACTTATTATCTGTGGGATTATTGACTGACTTTGGTCTACACTTCCTCTCTTCTGTTCTTCCCTTCCATATATCTATTTCTTTCACTCTCTCTCTATTCTTCCCTCAACACATACTCCGACAACAGTTCCTTTCAACGATAAGATAAAGATTTATTAATAAACCTATGTCTGGTGTATGTAATGGATATTGTCTGTGTAGTTGGTATGTTCTTCTAGTGTGGCTGCCAGATAAGATGTTGATAGATAGTCTCCGTGTCTTCTCTCGTCTCTTCTCTCAGCTAGAGTACAGGACATGACATAGATACAACAGAACGGTCTCACCCTGACAGCTCCGTCTGCTTGAGTCTGTAGATATATCCGTTTTTTGTAATGAAAAATGTTCACCACTGTATGAATGTAATTTAACCCGATCACCATATGCTGTCAGCTTAAACTGGATGTTCTTATTATTTTATATCTTTCTTAATTCCATCATGGAAAACACGTCGAGTTTCTAGTATTCTCTATTTTTGTCCGGTAAAAGTTCTACACTGGATAGTTCTTAATTGGTATAGGCACTTTGTATGCACCTTGCAACTCTTCGATACTGAGTCCTTTGGGTTTTTTCTATTAGTTTAAATGATCTCTATTTTCCGTTCTCTGTCCTCCTTACTTCTTACGATGACAATTCGTTTCTTTCCTTTCTTATGCACAAGTGTCGTGCTTTATTACTTTAAAGTGCTTTCTTGTGGGTTATCAACACTGGGTGATCTTGACCACAGCCATCTGTGTTATTTCTTAGTTGATAAGTCCCGCACTGGTATGGAAACCTGTGTGATATACATTTAATAATGAGACCTGTGTCTGCTTCCTCTTCTCTCCTATGTGAGTGTCTTTTCCTCCAGCCGAAATAAAAAGGCTTCCGAAAAAACCCACTCTGACATATGATAGAAGATTCACCTAACGTCTATACTATTCCTACTAATAGAAAGCAATGTTAACTGCACTTCACGCCCATCTATATTCCTATGCTAAACTATACTCTAATATAGGAATACCTTATAAACATCCTTTACTGAATTGGGAGTACTAATGCACCATAAATACACAAAAGTTCTTCTGAACGCAGCACATCCCTTTTCATAATCCTTCTCTCCCGAAACCTAAGAAACACACTCTCCCTCACAAAGACGTAGCCCCCCTCTTTATCGGTCATTTTTGCCGCATAGTCCTTGACATTGCTGGGACACCTCACATCCAGCCTTCATTATCATCGTTAGTGGAAAATTACAGCTCTGAACCGTTTCACATCCATACCGCAATATGCTGTCCAATAATACTCTCTGCTTTAGTCGCAAACCAATTTTTCCACTCGACAGTTTACCTGTGCGGTTAGCTGCCCCCTTTCCTGTCTTGACCTATAAACACATGCGCCTGGTCACTCCTTTGTTTGTTACCCTTACTGCTACCTGGTTAGTCGGTGTATACAGTCGTCTATCTGGGAATCATTAACTCTCAGTATTTCACGACAGGTACCTACTAAAAGATGTTTAGATTCAAATATCCATGCAGTCGTTACGTCCTGTACAGGATATGATATTTATTTAATCTTGGATAAACAAAAACTACAAGGCTTATAGATGTGCAGAACCAGCATTTCACACACACACACACACACACACACACACACACACACACACACACACACACACACACACACACACACACACACACACACACGCACACTCACACACACACACACGCACGCACGCACGTACACACACACATACACACACACACACACACACGCAAAAACACATTTTTCCCCCACAACAATCTAATCTCTCAGCTTTGCGAACCTTATAATTGTATCGCTGGAGGAAACTTTGGTTGACGGCTCATTTGCTTTATTACTCGATGTAACGATATCTAATCTTCAAATTACAATCTTTTTTTTTTTACTGCCAGGTGTGGCATGGCGACTGGAGTGCTGCGATGCTTGCTACACACGCTACTTCACCCCGGGGTTTGGTGTCCAGTTCCCATGACCGCATATGGACAACAGTCTTCGGATTAATAAGCCTGTGAGGGTAAAACCGTGGGCAGCTGCTTTTGTGACTGATTCAGTCACGGGACTGTCATTCTGAGCCGTTTTTGGGCCCTAACTATAACTTCTCCTTGATGTTGAACAGGGTATGAGTAATGGTGAAATCGAATCGAGTCCAGTTAACATGCCATGGCAAGCTTATAGTATACGCAGCTATCTCAATTTGGTGATGATATATGCGTGTGTTTTATCTACAGGTCTACATCCCATCTAGAGTGTCCATAAATGTCGATTGACTGGCGTTCAGTCCTCAGGGGAAGGTAGAGTCAACACATGGGTATCCTCCATGATGCAAGATACTGGATCCCATTTCACGCCATGCAGCTATTGGGTATATGGTGCTGGGGTCTTTTATTTTAAAACCTGTCGGCACTTCATGTCTGATGTGGTCAATATCTTTCTCTGGTAGCCTTTCCTTCCCAGTAGATTTTCTGGTACTCATTTCAGAGTCAGTACACATGGACTTTAGCTTGACTTCAATATAGTAAGCCTGCCTTGTGACTAGTTGTATGGGGATTGTAGATTTGCCGGGACTTTGATGACTTCCAGACATAAACATGTCCATCTCCCAGTACGGGCCTGACAATTCACATAGCTAAATATGCTATTAGCTTACTAGATCAGGACCTTGGGTAACGATATCTAGCTTGAGGAGTCTATTGGTAGTGGGATTTCAGAGAGCACTAATTTCGATATACTCTCAGCCAGTTCAAGCAATTGCTGTGATGCTCATGTATCTGTGGTTCCCTATGAGGATGTATAGCAGCAGACTTGAGAGAGCTTCCGCAAAACCAGGCACAGTGGAATGGCTTACTGGTAGGGCACCGGTCTTTACTATGAATCGACTAGGTAAAGATTCTTTGTGTGAGAGGGATCAGTCAACAAGATGGTTGTCTGCAATGGATCTCCACCACCCTCTAACTCTCGCCCTGGTTGCACACTTTATCGTGTTCCTGCTGTTGTTCTATTTCTTCCTCTTCGTCCCTATGGAGGTAAGTGCGCCAGCCTAGTTATGCTCCTCAAAGGTCAGTGTGTCCAACTTCGACAAACATGTGTGTGAGGTTTGCTTCCTCCAGACAGATTACATTTAAGGTAACAGGCTCTATCTACCCGTGGATAGGTTTTTGTTTTCCTGATAATGAGGTGAGGACAGCGCCCTTACAGACTAAGATCTGCGATTTAAATTGCCGTGAGAATTACACGAGTAACATACCCAACGTACACAGGATGGATTCTATTTTTCACCCTTACCCAAGAAACCTTGGTATCAGAACTTACGGCCCCAGAGACCAGGGGACGCGTGAGATCATTGGGCACCAATGGATCTTGCAAAACCTAACAGCCCCATACTGGAATTGAAGTCAGCCCTTTCTGAGCTGGTTTGCGGACACTGTAAGCTCTTAGTCTCGACTCCCTCCCCGTGCCCCTGAGATTTTAGATCCTCCTCTTTCTTTATGCTATCTTCCTCTTCCCATTTGTATCGCTACCACTACCCGAGATTGATCCCAGAACACAGTCTTAGCTCTAGCCAGAATACACCCACGGCTTCTTTAAACTGTCAAGCAACCTTTATAAGATACATTTGGGAGTACCCGAACGACAGAAAATACTCTAAGACTGATCGTTTTAAGATCGACAAGCTTTCCTGTTCACAGCAAGATGAGAGATAATAGCAAACTCTTCCCCACTTGATTACTCTATAGAACATACTTATCATCTGCGAGGGAAAACACTGAAGCTTAGTTACAATCACGCATTGATCTAGTGTTGTAACTAGTTATTTTCTTTCATCTGTCATAACCCGCATGCTTTTTTCTATGAATACACACAATGGAACTCTCGCGGGAGCAACAGAGTTCGTCGGCTGTGTTGAATGAGATGCTCCTTGTGCGATCGTGAGAGGTGACCGGAGCACTTGCGGATTGTCTGTGTGCAGTTAAAACCGTACTGGACTGGTGTAAACAGAGCAATAAAAGGCATGGTGCAAAGTGGATGCCTATTACATGCTGCAACGTGCTTGTATAAAGGGTGTTAATTTGAAATCCGTCCGTGCCGCATCGCGCGTAATTGCGTACGTTGAACATGATCATGTCATAGTCATGCGATAGCATACTGACCAATGAATAATAGATTAGTTTAGTCAACGGACCATAATCACGGCACACGGGTATAACCCATAAGTGCTCCGTTCTACTCCCAACCCAAGTCTGAGTCAGGAGAAACTCAACTCAGTGCACGAACTCCGTAGCACCGGCGAGGATCCTGAAATACTTTGGGTAGATTTTTAACTTGAAATTTTGCCCGGGCAGCACCTTTAGGCTACTCTTTTTCCATTTCCAAATGCCAAGGGATTTTTTACGTGCGCAACAATACACACGGGTGTCCGATCTCACTACCCAGAGACCAGGGGAAATTTTATTACTAGAAGACCACGTGAAAAAATCCCGGCCTCACCGTGGCTTGAACCCGTCACCTCCAGCACTCGAGGCGGACACCATACCCTCGAGACCACTCAGCCCCCCCCCCCCCCCCCCAATGAATGAATATAAGAGCATGTGCTTACCGTCCCCATGATGCATAGGTTCTGTTTCTGACCGTTGAGAAAATGGCCGGGTTGATCCAAAATCCGTCCAAAGAGGCTCAAAGTGCGGTGATTCAGTTTCTTTCGTTTGAACGATGTCGACCAGTGGACATTAATCGAAGAAGGCAGGCAGCGTACGGTAACAAATGTGTGTCGAAGACAACAGTGACAGACTGGGCACGAATGGTTTGGAAAGGACGTCAGCTCACGACAGATCTTCGACGGCCGGGTCAAGCGCATATTGTTGCAACAGAAAACAACCATCGCCAAAATTGATGCAGCTGTGCAGATGAACCTTTGTTGAAGCCTACGTTCGCTAGGGAAAGAATTTGATGTGTCAATTTGGGACAATTCAAAAGGTAATTCATAAGAAACTGCAATATCGGAAGGTGTGTTCACAGTAGGTACCACGGATGTTGACCGACCACCAAAAAGAAGAACGCATGGGATGGTGGTTGAACCACTTGCTGCGTTACAGATTGGAGGCTGATGAATTTCTCTTCCGCATAGTAGCAAGCGATGTATCATGGTGTCACCACTTTGAGCCAAGCAGCAAAAGAGAGAGCATGCAATGGAAGCATGCTGGATCACCAAAAGCCAAAAAATTCAAGTTACAGGTTTCCATTGGTAAGGTGAAACACTAGACAAGCTGCAAAAGGCCATCAAGAATTAACGACCGGGCAAGCTTTCTAGCGATGTGATTTTGTTGCACGATAATGCTCATCCGCATGTCGCTAAGATTGTGCAGAAAGCATTAGAAAGGAAGAAGTGGGAAATTCTGCAACATCTTGCCTATAGTCCTGATTTGTCACCATGTGATTTTCATTTGTTCGAACCTTTAAAAAAAGCTCTCAAGCGGCAAGGATTTCATACAGATGCAGACGTAATGAACGCGGTAAACACTTGGTTGAGTGAGCAACCACAATCATTTTTTTTTGCGGACGGCATTCGTCGCCTACCTAAGCAATGGGATGCTTGCCTGAATGCCTAAGGCGACTTCTTCTGACCAACCCATGGTGCATAATTCATTCAAAATTAATGCTTTGTTTAATTCTACCACACCTGTTAATGTTTTTCTATCTTGCTTTTGTAATAAAGTAATTAGAACGGGTTTCAAATGAACGTCCCTAATATATGTAATAAATCAGGTTTTGGTAAGGCAGAGCTCACAAGGCCAGAAAAGCAAACTGCCTATGGGAGGGGAATTTTAGAAAAGAAACTTTAACTGTTGTCACCGAAAGATATTGGTCCAAGTGGCGCGGAACTAGAAAGCGGACATCTACGCACTGCAGTGGAGGCTACGCACCGCGCATGGCAAATATTGATAGCAGAAGAAAAAGAAGAAGAAGATATCAGTTGAAAAGTATAAATGCACAAATGCATTCTAATATATGGAGGAGTGCTAAAATTAATTTAAAAAAAGAAAAGAATAAAAGGTCTATACAAGAAGAGGAAGAAGACGAAGAAGAAGAGGAAGAAGAAGAAGAAGAAGAAGAAGAAGAAGAAGAAGAAGAAGAAGAAGAAGAAGAAGAAGAAGAAGAAGAAGAAGAAGAAGAAGAAGAAGAAGAAGAAGAAGCAAATGATTTACGGACGCGATTTGTAAGTCCGCTTACCCGTGTTGGAAACACAGCTGCGACCGTTTTGGCAGACAGCGTTGCGCTGAGATTTAACGAGTTGGTATGGGAGCCAGTCTTTCAGAAAGCAATGGCAAACTACTGAACGTAAACTTGCCAAGACATTAACCACAGCAGTAAAATGCTGGTGTTGGCAGCGATGTTCTGGAAAAAGTATATGAAAAAAAAAAATATATATATATAGAAGAGTTCTCAAATTAATTCAAAGAAATAGAGCATAAAACATCAAAACAACAAGAAATCAGTATTGATGAAGACTGGTAATTAAACCAAATACAACTGAGGAAAGTGAGATATTTTGATGACATAAATAGGCATGAAAAGCGGGCGCATTAGCGTTGCGGATAGGGAACTTCGTTAAAAATGTTATAAGCCTGGTCGGACGAGGATTTTATTTCTACGTTCGTCATCTCCCTAAGTGAGGGACAGGCCGGCCACTTATTCCTCCGTGCGCCCAGAAGTACAACATGCCACATCAAAGACACATAGCAAGCACTACTCCAGGATATACAATAAAGAAACAGGTATAAAGGTCTAGACAAGATGATTAGGAGGAGGCGTAACGGGGGAAGAGCGAAGAAGAGGAAGATCATGCATCGATGGATTGCAGATGAGATAGATAATTTGCACAAGACAGCACCTGGGGCGAGGAGCGGTTGCCGAGTGGATAGAATGCGCGATTCTTCTCCCTGAGACCCGGGTTCGAATCCTGGGTAAGATGTGACATTTTTCTGTCACAGTTCGCGGCGATTGCACTAGCCAGGCGGCCTTAATTCCTCAGGCTCAAGATCACCACTCCCGTGCCCTACACCTCAAGATACTATATTGTCGGTAGATGACAGTTTTCTGTTGATAGTAACAGAGGCAGGGCATCTAGCTTATGAAGATAGTCATTTCGAAAGACTCATCTGTGAACACCGACTCCGTGGCGAATTAGTAACGGACGCAGTTCGTATTCCAGCATACCGCGTTCGAAACACAGCTGCGGGCGCTTTGGCAACAAACCGCTTTGCGTTGGTTATTTTTCGAGATGGTATGGGTGCCGGTCATTCAAAAAGCAATGGCGAACGTAAGCTTGCCAAGAGGTCACAAACAGCAAAAAAAAAATAATAATAATTATGGGGTTGACTGCGACGTTCTGTAAAGAATATGCAAAAAGCTTTAACACAGGTGAACAGTTCTGCATGACACAAGCCACCGGATGCTGATGATGATATTCCGGATTAAATCACGGCGATCAGTTACAAACAAGTCACATATTTTTCTTGTTCCTCTTGCTGTTAACAGCAGTATAAACATTACAAATGGGGATACCATTAATGCATTAAGTAACTTTATGGCCACGACCGCCGCTGGCAGATTTGACCTCATTTAACAATGTACTTTGCTTCCGGTGCTGTCTCTAGGATGTTTATGGTGAGTCCCCAGACTCTTCCCTGATCCCGTCTTAATCGCTTCCAGAACACGCCTAGTAGTATGACGTCACACACTCTGCTGTTTCGCTTCACAAGTAACTGATCCGTATTGATTCTTCCGCGTTGTTTACCGTGCAAGGCTTTTTGTCCTAGGGATGGGTATTCCATTGTGGGATTGCTTCTGTGTTTTCTCCTGTAGTGTTAAAACATCGTCCTAGGGATGGGTATTCCATCGTGGGATTTTTATCTGTCTTTCTCATGTCGTGTTACAACATCGTCCTAGGGATGGGTATTCCATTGTGGGATTGATTCTGTGTTTTCTCGTGTAGTGTTAAAACATCGTCCTAGGGATGGGTATTCCATTGTGGGATTGATTCTGTGTTTTCTCGCGTAGTCTTAAAACATCGTCCTAGGGATGGGTATTCCATTGCAGGATTGCTTCTGTGTTTCTCGTGTAGTGTTAAAACATCGTTCTAGGTATGGGTATTCCATTGCAGGATTGCTTCTGTGTTTCTCGCGTAGTGTTAAAACATCGTCGTATGGATGTGTATTCCATTGTGGGATTGCTTCTGTCTTTCTCATGTCGTGCTACAACATCGTCCTAGGGTTGGGTATTCCATTGTGGGATTGCTTCTGTCTTTCTCATGTCGTGCTACAACATCGTCCTAGGGTTGGGTATTCCATTGTGGGATTGCTTCTGTCTTTCTCATGTCGTGCTACAACATCGTCCTAGGGATGGGTATTCCATTGTGGGATTGCTTCTGTCTTTCTCATGTCGTGCTACAACATCGTCCTAGGGTTGGGTATTCCATTGTGGGATTGCTTTTGTCTTTCTCATGTCGTGCTACAACATCGTCCTAGGGTTGGGTATTCCATTGTGGGATTGCTTCTGTCTTTCTCATGTCGTGCTACAACATCGTTCTAGGGATGGGTATTCCATTGCAGGATTGCTTCTCTGTTTCTCATGTAGAATTACAACATCACCAGCCGCTGTAGCATAGGCGCCAGCACGCTTGATTGCCTGTTCGGATGAGTGGGTATATGTGGGTGTATGCAGGGACGTGTGTGGGTGTGTGACTGTGTGGATGTACGACTGTGTGAGTATACATGTATTTGCGTGTGTGAAAGTGTTTATGTGCCGATAATGTGAGGATATATGGGTGAGAGAGAGAGAGAGAGAGAGAGAGAGAGAGAGAGAGAGAGAGAGAGAGAGAGAGAGAGAGAGAGAGAGAGAGAGAGAGAGAGAGAGAGAGAGAGAGAGAAAGTATGTATATATTAGTAAAATTTTATTAGTGAGTTTGTGATTGTGAGGGAGTATATGTGTATGCGAGGGAGTGTGTTTTAGTGTGTTATATAATGGGTGCATAACTGTGAGAGCTTGCATTAATGATGTAAGTATGTATGCAGGTATGTATGTATGAGTATATGCATTATCGTGAGTACGCGTGTATGCCTGCCTGTCGCTCGCTTAACATGGTAATATGCATTGTTTATGTTCATAACTTTCATTTCATGTTTATTTCCTATGTGTATTTAACATGCACAATCGATAACTGATGAACGAAAGATGAGTGATTGGACGAGCCGAATGTAAGGCTGTCCATGCACAATTTATGACCCTTTGAAATTAAAGTTCGTTCGTTCGTTCGTTCGGTGACCGGGGGTTTGAATTCGCATTGAGGCGGATGTTAGTTACTGAACTGGGCTTTTAGGTAGATTCAGCATAACATGGCAGCAAGGAGGTGCTTTGGGAAGTAAAGGCGTACGGTATGACACTGACCATATAGAGGTCAACATAGGCGAATGGATAAGAAGAACTAGTCCTTAAATATCCGGTGTGCTGAATTCGAGGTAACGGGTTCAACCCTTACACCGGTCAGTTGAACTTCAAAATGTTGACTTCTCATCCCTGACTTGGGGACTTAATTACAAGTACCTCTGAAGTCGGAATGGGTTTGCCTGATGGCGAGGGACGCTGGTAATGGAGAAAGCTAACCCATATGCAAAAATCAGTCCAGTGAACTAGAAGTAATAGCACATGATGGACTACGCTTGAGTTCAAAGCGAGCGAGCCAAAATAAAACATATTGACTACATCACCCTGGAGTGCCTATTAGTTAGTTAGTTAGTTAGCCTTTCCTCTTGAGCCCAAGGCGGCGCATAGGGCAGAAGTCATGGCTCTCCATGTCCGGCGGTTCGCTGCTACCTGTTGTAGATCCTGGATGTTCACTTGGTCGTTGAATGAGCCTTCTCTGATGATGGTTCTACGCAGGGTCTCTCTTGGTCTTCCCCGTTTTCTTTTCCCTACTGGTGACCATATGAGGGCTTGTCTTGTCCATTGTGAGTAAGTACATGGCCGATGTAGTTCCAACGGCGTTTTCTAATAAAATTGGATACAATATCTTGCTTAGTCTCTTGTCTTATTTGCGTAGTGGTTCTGACATCTGTCCAGTGGAGGTTTAGAATTCTTCTAAGGCATTTGTTCTCAAAATTTTCTAATTTTTTTAAAATCTAAAGCTACCGTTGATTTCCAACTCTCACATCCATACGTTAGCACTGGAATCACACAAGAGTTCAAGATTTTAAGTTTCGTATGTTTGCTGAGTGTCTTTGACTCCAGATGTTTGACAGTTTATTGAAGGCACCAGATGCCAGTGCTGTTCTATATAATATTTCTGGCGTTGAGTCCCCTGTAGATGCCATTTTGCTTCCTAGGTATGTGAAACTGTTGCCATTTTCCAGAACATGATTGTTTAATTTGGTGTCGTCTGAACTGTTGGTAAGATCAATAGTTTTTGTTTTCGCTGTGTCAGTTTGGAGACCAATTTGTCCTGAAACATTTTGGAGATGGTTTATTTTCTCTTGGACATCTGGGTGTGTTAGCTATAATGCATAGAATAATATAATGTTCTATACACATATTTTAAAACTCCACATAATAAAGAGTGCCGATTAGTCTATAAAAAATCCGCTGCTAGCACCATTTGCCAAATAGACGTGGAAAACTGTCCGTTGTTTACTTTTACCAAATGAGTCACGAATGTTGCCAGTGGTATAGCCATCATCGATTACCAACTATATTTATTGTGGCCAACTTTCACTGCGAGGACGTCACTTAATGTTTATTTTATGTGGGATGCTTCGTGTCCATATTATGTATGGTGCATGAGCTTCACCACTCTGGCAAAGTGCTGTCATAATTTGGAGGTGGCAGTTTGACTTTCGGTGAATAGCTTTCAATTTTAACTTTGTCTAGTGCGGAAGTGCTACATAGAACCTTACTGTTATATGGATTTGAAACGTGAACGATAAGCAGTAAACGCTGAGAAATATCTAATGGTAGTGGAAATGTGGTTTCTGAGGAAAACTAAAAAAATACCATGGGCAGACAGAAAAACCAATGAGCAAGTTCCACAAGAGGCAAATAAAAACCGCAAACTGATTAGAGAAATTAGACGTAGAAAAAGTTCTTTGGGCACGTTATGAGAAGAAATAAACTAGAGAACTTGATGACAACTGGCAAGATTGATGTATGACACATGGCATGGTCGGGACAAGAACAAGGAGCTGGTCCACGACTCTGGTGATCGTGTGAGATGGTTAACATGACCATCCACACTTACTGGTACTGTCATAGTACATGCTGATGAGTGCAAGGATCAATGACCTGTATTTAGTTGGGTGTCGAAGTAATGTTGCAGTCACTCTGTGTACCAGACTAAGTCCACCATATTTACTATACACAACAACCATTTAACTAATTAATTTGATCTTGATCTTGTATTTGCATGTTCCCGATACATTACATGACTATTCCATTCTTCTTTTTTTTTTTTCTTTTCCTTTTTTTGTGTGTGGTCTTTTCCCCCCTTAGAAATAGAAACAAATACAAATATTATGCTGTGCAAAATTTAACTTCTGAACATATTATTGTGAAATTTTAGTATAAACTACCACATGTATATTTTGTTAAATAGAAATTCGAATAGTTTTAAGAACAAACGATTTTAACAGCACAACCCACTACTGTGTAATAATCGTATTCTAGTATGAACCTAAGGCCCATCCACGTCAATATGGAAGCACTATACTCGAGTTTCGCTCTCGTTTGAGCTCGTCAGTAGTGCATATCCTTGAACGAATCCGGAAACAAGCCCCGGATCACTGGCGAGTGAAGCGGTGTGTAACACGCGGCACACACTGAGGTTTTAGGTTCATGCCAGAATACGATCAGCGTTGCCAGTAGTGGGTTGTGCTCAATATTTAAATTTCAAATCCCGAAACAACCAAATAATCGATTTTAACAGCACCGTATTACTTGACTAGAATACCATGAACAGACAGAAAAAACCAATGAACAAATCCTTCAAGAAACAAATGAAGATCGTAAACTGATTAAAATAAAGTAGTTGAAGAGTTTTGGGAAATGCATACTACAGGCAGCGCGAGAATCAGTACCAAGAGGAGCCCGTAAACAATATAAACCCTACTGGAGTAGTGAACTGGAACAATTGCATAACGATGTGGAAGTGTGTAGAAAGCAAGCAGAGGCCACACCCAGCCAAGAGCACCACAATACATTCCAGCACGCAAAAGCCAAATTTCTAAAGGGCCAAGCTGCAGGCTAGACGGAAAAGCTGGCAGGAGAAAACGGAGTCTCTGAACTTTGAAAAAGACACAAGGAAATTGTGGAAGCTAATAAAACATCTTAACGATGAGGGCACAGGGAGAAACTCAAAAATTGCACTACATAAAGATGGACACATCTTAACAAGAAAAGCAAGCAGCTGACCATTTTGCGGACTCATTCGCACAAGATAACAATATCAAAATTAGTCCAGAGAAACAACAAGAGATTCGAGAGAAACGACAACATACAGGACAGAAGGAAATAGTACATAAGGTTCCGGAGGCACCCATCACGATCAGCGAACTGGAGCTAGCCATATCAAAACTGAAAATGAGAAAGTCACCAGGAGCTGATGGTATCTCCAATGAAATGATCAGAAACCTAGGAACAGAGGCCTAAGCAAAGCTGTTGCAGATCTTCAATAACAGCTGGACCTTAGGCAGCGTTCCACAAGCCTGGAGAGAAGCAATCATGATAACCCTCTTAAAATCAGGGAAAGATGGTTCCATTGCCTCTAGCTGCAGACAAATTAGCCTCACCAGTTGTCTCTGCAAAACACTGGAGCGCATCATCAATCACAGACTGCAGTGGTACATTGAAAGTAAAAACATCCTTGTGCCACAGCAGGCTGGCTTTAGGCAGTGCTTCTCTACGGAAGATCAGACAACCTACCTCTCTCAAGAAATTGAGGATGCATTCCAAGAGAAGAAGCTGGTGCTTGCGGCATGGATAGATCTGAAGAAAGCCTTTGACAAAGTCTGGAAAGAAGGTCTGATGAAGAAACTGAGAAACTGCAAAGTCAATGGAAGAATGTACAAATGGGTGAAAGCATACTTGCACAACAGAAGAGCCCGAGTACAGATAGACGGACTCAAGAGCAAGAAAGTACTACTGCGTCACGGTGTTCCCCAGGGCGGAGTCTTGTCCCCCACACTTTTTCTAATCTTCATCAATGATCTTGTTGCTAATCTACCACATGGAATTAAAGCAGGCAATGTACGCCGATGACCTGGTTTTATGGAGCACAAATGAACATGCATCAGTGGCCACCAAATTGCTACAAAGAGCTGTAGATACATTTGCTGCATGGGCAAATAGATGGTGTGTCAGCATAAACACTGACAAGTGCAGCACCTCTCTATTTACTCTCTCTTCAAAACAAAAGGCAGGGATCATCCAGATAAATGGAACACCCCTAAGAGAAGATAAAGAACCAACATACCTTGGAGTAACATTTGATGGCAGGCTGACATGGAGAAAGCACATCAACAAAGCAGTAGCAAAAGCCAGAAGGAAAATAGCCATCCTGAGAAAGCTAAGTGGAACCACATGGGGAGCCAGTGGGAAAATACTTAGCAAAGTTTACCAACAGAGCATACGACCATACCTGGAATATGGGTCAATTGCGTGGTGTTCAGCATCAAAAACCAATCACACTACAAGAGCTGGACAAGGTGCAAAATCAAGCACTTAGAGTCACCACATGAGGGATGAGATCAAGCGCTATAGTGGAAATGGAGAAGATGGGGAGGACACAAGCACTGAGTGAGCGCAGAGATACGAAAACGCTAATACAAGCAGAAAAGTTCCTCAGCTTGCCAGGCCACCCTATGAAGAACAGATTTGAAAACCTAGCTATGGGGCGGTTGAAAAGAAGTAGTTTTATTCACCAGACCAAACGACTCTGCAGAGAAACCACCGATCTGCCCACAGTTGGTATCCCCCTAACAACTATTCCAGAGCGAACTCCATGGAAAGATGAGCATAGGCCATCATTACAAATCCAGACAAAAGTGAGAGGAATATTTGACAAGGAAGAACAGAACAGTGTGCGGCGCAGAACAGCCACTCTCAGCTTCCTTGATGAAGAATACCCACAGGACCTCTGGATCCGAGTCTACACAGATGGGTCGGCACAAAATGCTGTTCGAAATGGAGGAGCGGGAGTGTACATAGAATACCCAAATAATACTAGGGACACAGCCAGAGTACCGACAGGAAAGTACTGCCATAACTATGATGCTGAAATTGAGGCAATCAAGATAGCAACAGAGAAATTACTAAATACCAGCAATGGTACACAACCTGTGGTGCTACTGACAGATGCAAAATCAGTACTCGAGGCGCTCCTGTCTGGGAAATTGCCAGTACTAAGGACACTACTTTCTGAACTTAGCAGTCAGCATAAGGTCACCATACAGTGGATACCATCCCACTGTGGAGTACCCGGAAACGACAGAGCTGATCAATTGGCTAAGGAAGGAGCCAAAGAAGAACAGCCTGATGTGCCCGTTACATACCACCAAAAGAAAAGAATGATCAAATCAGTCAGAAAGCCACCAAAACCTGCTCAAGATAACTACCACGTTATGGACAGACCAGAACAAGTCATTATTCTGCGCCTCAGAACAGGACACAATAGATTACGCAACCACATGTATACAAATTCAAGATTGGTGACTCAGCCATGTGCACATGTGGATTGGCCTTGCAGACAGCAGAGCACATACTCCAAGACTGCCCAAAATATAACATATCTAGGCAAACCTTCTGGCCTAGAGAGACGACAGTGGAAGATAAACTCTATGGACCACTGTGTGAACTGAAAAAGACAGTTAAATTCATACAAGAGACAACATTGCAGATTTAGACATATTTCAAGCGAACGAAAGAAGAAGAAGAAGAAGAAGAAGAAGAAGAAGAAGAAGAAGTAAACTGATTAGAGACATTAGACGTAGACAGTTTAAATTTTTTGGGCATGTTATGAGTAGAAATGAATTTGAGAACTTGGTGACAACTGGCAAGATCGAAGGGAAGAGACCAAGGGGAAGACCAAGAAGCAAATACCTGGATGGCTTGGCCGCATGGCACGGTCGAGACAGGAACTCGGAGCTGATCCACGACTCTGGTGATCGAGCGAGAACATGACCGCCCACGCTTATCGGCATGGCGCATGATGGATGGATGGATGGATGGATGGATTACTTGCTCACAACACCAACACTGTTGTTACGGTGGTGGCGGTTTGACACTGACATGAATATGCTACAGTCTAGAGAACTAAAGAGTTGGTAGTAAGGTGGCGGGAGAGAGGGGAAGGATAGGAAGGAAATAGAACTTCGTCAACGTAAATCATTGTTGTTCTAAGCTCACTCGGTTTGCTTCAGATCGCACATTCCTAACATCACTTTCTAACAACTTTAGAGCCTTGCAATATGCAGAGTAATGTGCCAGGCATTGAATCGTGCAACTTTTTGCATGAGGCTTTTGTGTTTAAATTCACAAAGGGAATAAATTTTTTGGAACTTTTGTTTTAAAGGGATGTGAAAATAGAATTATATTTAAAAGAAATATGTACCTTTATGTAATTAAACATTCAATGTTTTAATACCACCATATATTGAATATCAATCAGTTAAGCATGCCACTGAAATTCGTTCCGCGAGCCACGCTTGGCTTGGTCTAGTGTATTCTTAGACAGCTACTTCTGTGCTTCCCTGACTATGAGTGTTGATCAGTAGCAATGTCTTTCTTAATCTATTCAAAACCAAATGGCCTTATGGGTACAAAGTGGTATATCTAAGTTCATACAGAAGAAACTAGTTTTCAGAAACAAACGGTATTGATTCCCAAAATTTGGTTCTGTGTGTAGTAGTTTGTGGAAGACAAATGTCTCTGCCGCATGTATTTATTTACTGTGCACTATAATCTTTATGACGTGGGGTTTTAAAACATGTGTATAGAACATTATATTATTCTATGCATTATAGATACGCTCCAGATTCTAAACAACCGCGATAGTATAGTGGTTAGCCTACCAGTGAATTGATATTTTCAGTGTCTTTTTTGACAATAGCCAATCTTTACATGTTATCTTTCCATATTTATCGTCCCCTGCCTCCTGTCAGTCTGCTTTAAACGTTTGCCTGCAGGTTGAGCTTGACAATGCTGTCATTAGCAGAATATGGAGAAATTATTGAATGTTCTCTTTTCATTTCAAGCTTCTCTGGAAGTAGAATATTGCTTGCTTTTATTTTCATGGACATGTTATGATATATTTCTGGTTTTACAAGATTATGTTGTCATTAACAGCTTAAACTCGGTGGGAAAAGAGCAAGAGAAACGCAAAGAGTTAAATATGTGAACTGTTTTGCTACATTATATAATCGGGAAAAGAACACATACTTGATGGGAGGCCGTTGATCGTCTGAGATGGCAAACCTTGACCACCCACATACTTGATGGGAGACAGTTGATCGTGTGAGATGACAAACCTTGATCATCCACATATTTGATGGGAGACCGCTGATCGTATGAGATAGCAAACGTTGACCACCCACATACTTGATGGGAGGCAGTTGATCGTGTGAGATGACAAACCTTGACCACCCAGATCCTTAATGGGAGACCGTTGATCGTATGAGATGGCAAACCTTGACCACCCACATACTTGATGGGAGACCGTTGATCGTGTGAGATGGCAAACCTTTACCACCCACATACTTGATGGGAGACCGTTGATCGTGTGAGATGGCAAATCTTGACCACCCATATACATGATGGGAGACCGTTGATCGTGTGAGATGGCAAACCTTGACCACCTACATACATGATGGGAGATCGTTGATCGTGTGAGACGGCAAACCTTGACCACACACATACTTGATGGGAGACCGTTGATCGTGTGAGATAGCAAACGTTGACCACCCACATACTTGATGGGAGGCAGTTGATCGTGTGAGATGACAAACCTTGACCACCCCATACTTGATGGGGGACTGTTGATCGTATGAGATGGCAAACCTTGACCACCCACATACTTGATGGGAGACCATTGATCGTGTGAGATGGCAAACCTTTACCATCCACATACTTGATGGGAGACCGTTGATCGTGTGAGATAGCAAATCTTGACCACCCACATACTTGATGGGAGACCGTTGAGCGTGTTAGATGGCAATCCTTGACCACCCCATACTTGATGGGGGTCCTTTGATCGTGTGAGATGGCAAACCTTGACCACCCCCATACTTCATGGGAGACAGTTGATCGTGTGAAATGGCAAACCTTCACCATCCACATACTTGATGGGAGACCGTTGATCGTGTGAGATGGCGAACCTTGACCACCCACATACTTGATGGGAGACCGTTGATCGTGTGAGATGGCAAACCTTCACCACCCTCATACTTGATGGGAGACCGTTGATCGTGTGAGATGGCATACCATGACCACCCACATACTTGATGGGAGACCGTTGATCGTGTGAGATGGCATACCTTGACCACCCACATACTTGATGGGAGACCGTTGATCGTGTGAGATAGCAAAGCTTGACCACCCACATACTTAATGGGAGACCGTTGATCGTGTGAGATAGCAACCTTGATCAACCACATACTTGATGGGAGGACTGTTGATCGTGTGAGATGGCACACCATGACCACCCACATACTTGATGGGAGACCGTTGATCGTGTAAGATGGCAACCTTGACCACCCACATACTTGATGGGAGAACCGTTGATCGCGTGAGATGGCAAACCTTGACCCCCCACATACTTGACTTGATGGGAGACCGTTGATTGTGTAAGATGGCAAACCTTGACCACCCACACACTTGATGGGAGACCGTTGATTGTGTAAGATGGCAAACCTTGACCACTCACATACCTGATGGGAGACCGTTGATCGTGTGAGATGGCATACCTTGACCACCCACATACTTGATGGGAGACCGTTGATCGTGTGAGATGGCATACCTTGACCACCTACATACTTGATGGGAGACCGTTGATCGTGTGAGATAGCAAACCTTGACCACATCACATACCTGATGGGAGACCGTTGATCGTGTGAGATGGCATACCTTGACCACCTACATACTTGATGGGAGACCGTTGATCGTGTGAGATAGCAAAGCTTGACCACCCACATACTTAATGGGAGACCGTTGATCGTGTGAGATAGCAAACCTTGATCACCCACATACTTGATGGGAGACTGTTGATCGTGTGAGATGGCACACCATGACCACCCACATACTTGATGAGAGACCGTTGATCGTGTAAGATGGCAAACCTTGACCACCCACATACTTGATGGGAGACCGTTGATCGCGTGAAATGGCAAACCTTGACCCCCCACATACTTGACTTGATGGGAGACAGTTGATTGTGTAAGATGGCAAAACCTTGACCACCCACACACTTGATGGGAGACCGTTGATTGTGTAGATGGCAAACCTTGACCACTCACATACCTGATGGGAGACCGTTGATCGTGTGAGATAGTAAACCTTGACCATCCACATACTTGATGGGAGACCGTTGATTGTGTAAGATGGCAAACCTTGACCACTCCACATACCTGATGGGAGACCGTTGATCGTGTGAGATGGCAATACCTTGACCACCCACATACTTGATGGGAGACCGTTGATCGTGTGAGATGGCATACCTTGACCACCTACATACTTGATGGGAGACCGTTGATCGTGTGAGATAGCAAACCTTGACCACTCACATACCTGATGGGAGACCGTTGATCGTGTGAGATAGCAAACCTTGACCATCCACATACTTGATGGGAGACCGTTGATTGTGTAAGATGGCAAACCTTGACCACCCACATACCTGATGGGAGACCGTTGATCGTGTGAAGATGGCATACCTTGACCACCCACATACTTGATGGGAGACCGTTGATCGTGTGAGATGGCATACCTTGACCACCCACATACTTGATGGGAGACCGTTGATCGTGTGAGATAGCAAAGCTTGACCATCCACATACTTGATGGGAGACCGTTGATTGTGTAAGATGGCAAACCTTGACCACCTACATACTTGATGGGAGACCGTTGATAGTGTGAGATAGCAAAGCTTGACCACCCACATACTTGATGGGAGACCGTTGATCGTGTGAGATGGCATACCTTGACCACCCACAATTATTGACCGGATCCGTGATTATGAGAATGAATTGTGATCTCGTCAGAAAACAGCAAGTTAAATGGTTTGGCCATATAACTAGCTACCAACTAACAGTATACCACAACAACGAATAATGTACAGACCTAATGGAAGCAGAAAAGAGGCCGACCAAGTAAACGATGCACTGTAATAATAACAAAGTCCACGCGAATTTCGATATTTGAAGCCCATAAACTTACACTCTCCCGCTGTTTATGCTGGGGCTGTGGCAAAGGGATTACAAACACAATTAACAATCCCGCATACCACATTCGAAACACAACCGCAGGCGATTTGAAAGCTGACTGCCTAGCACTTGTTTTCAAACAATGGTATTAGTTCCAGTCGGTAAGGAAGTAATGTCAAACTACGGAACGTAAATTTGCCTAGAAATCCCAAACAAACGAAAATGCCTAGGTTGACTTCGACGTCCTGTAAAGGGTATCCAGCTAACTCTTCTTACACGTTTAAGGCGCAATGGGCATATAAAACTAGATCCGTATATCTATAGTCCAAAGGCCCTTAATGGGTGATGTGGTCGACATCTTTACATCCTTAGACATTTCATCGTACCTTGTTAGGCTGGGAGCCCAAATCATTTTGTAAAATATCGAAATTGCTCGTATGGGGATCGTACCATGATCATTAGCAGATACGGCGGGCGAGCGTATATCCAGTTCGTTATCGCAGCTCCCATTTAAAAAAAAAAGTAGTCCAGAGAAACAGTGTTTGAGAATCACTGGGAATAGAATAACAAGAGTCTGTAGTCAGCAGACGAACATATAAACAGTCTTAGAATTACTAACAGTGGAGAAGACTTTGTTTTGCTGCTGATTTTTGTATGTAACTTGACAATGATTGTGATGATTTCCTCTACATTTGTGTGTGCTGAGGTTTGTAAATTTTAGTCGCTCGCTTTGAAATTTAGCGTAGTACGCACACGTGCTACTACTGGTAATTGTCACTACTGAGGAGGAGGAGGAGGAGGAGGAGGAGGAGGAGAAGGAGGAGGTGGTGGAGGAGGTGGAGGAGGTGGACGAGGAGGAGGAGGTGGAGGAGGAGGAGGTGGTGGAGGAGGTGGAGGAGGAGGAGGAGGAGGTGGTGGAGGAGGTGGAGGAGGAAGAGGAGGAGGTGGTGGAGGAGGTGGAGGAGGAGGAGGAGGTGGTAGAGGAGGTGGAGGAGGTGGAGGAGGAGGACGCTCCGTGGCGAAGTAGTTACGCCACCTACCTCTCGTTCTGAAGGCTATAGGTTTGATTCTGGGCCTCGTCGTTCTGTTCACGACTGCTATTTTCTCGCGAGAGTCCGGGGGGTCGTCGCTGGAGCTACAGATGTCGTGCTTTCGGCCATACTTTTGGCACTCCAGTCGACGGAATGAGACTAAGCCATGTGGGATAAAACCCGGTGCAATGAAGTCGATACTTTTGCCTTTTAAAAGTCTTTTAAAATACTTTTTAAACTACTGAGGAGTGCGTAGCACTGATTTTGGCGTGCGGATGATCTTTCTCTACTATCAATGTCCCTCGCCATCAGGCAAACCTAATCCGACTTCTGAAGTACATGTAATTTATGTCCCCAAGTCAAGAACTAGAAGTCAACATTTAAGTCCAGCTGACCGGTGTGGGGAACAACCCCGATACCGCCATCACCAGGTATAACCCCGATACCGCCATCACCAGGTACAACCCCGATACCGCCATCACCAGGTACAACCCCGATACCGCCATCACCAGGTACAACCCCGATACCGCGGTCACCAGGGAAAGTTTAAGAGTTAAACCCATCGGCCACCTCGTCTCCTTTCTGAAATTGCTTCTTGTATTGTTTACTTGTCCTGCGAAGGGATAAAAAATAATGTTAGCAGAGGAGGTCTGCAAGTCCGAATGGATAAGAACTTTCGTTCTTAAACATCCGGTGTGTTCATACCGAGGTAGCGGATTCAACCCCTACACTACTCAGATGAACTAAAAGGTTAACTTCTCGTCATTGACTTGGGGACGTAAATTACAAGTACCTCTAAAGTCGGAGTTGATTTTCATAATGACTAGGGATAGTGGTAATAAGGGGGACTAATCCACATGCAAAACCCAAACCAGTGCGATAGAAGCAATAGAACGCTTGTGAAGTAGGCTTGAGTTGAAAGTGAGCCAGCGCACAATATTGTGTATCAGTACGCTTGAGTTGAAAGTGAGCCAGCGCACAATATTGTGTATCAGTACGCTTGAGTTGAAAGTGAGCCAGCGCACAATATTGTGTATCAGACAGTTTATATTGCAGGTGCCCGGTGAATACTGTTTAGCTAATGGCAGATATATAACATTTAACACTCGTGCGTCTCATCATCATCAACATGTACCTTGCCAGTAAGCGTGAGCGGTCATGTTTCGCCATCTTATACGATCACCAGAGTCGTGGATCAGCTTTGTGTTTTTGTCTCAACTAGGCCATACAGTCAAGCCATTCAGATATTTACTTCTCTGCCTTCCCCTTGTTCATTCTCTATCTCCCCCCCCCCCCAATCTGGCCAGTTGTCAAAAGTTCTCTAGTTTATTTCTTCTCATAACGTTTCCCCCCCCCCCCCCCCCCCCGCCCCAAATAAAAAAATAAAATAAAAATAAAAATCTTGACTCTCTACGACTACTGCTAAACATTAAAAGTTATTGATTCCATGTTTTCAATATCACATTGATATTATGTGTGGAAAACACATCAGACAGACAGACAGACATAGGAGATCATATGGTTCGGCCAAATCGATAAATGCAACACCATCAACTACTAGCACGGGGGTTCCATCAAAGAAGATCTGATGCAGAGTAAGAGGACGCCAGAGAAGAAAAGGATTGACGACATCAAAGACATTGTGCAATCACATGGAAGGACACTATCTAACACCACTCATATGGCGCTGGAACGACAACTATCCATTCCTCCCCCACGACTCTTGACGGCAAAAGTGGAAACGATGATGATGATGATGACTTTTCTTGTACTGTTGAAGTTGAAGTACAATTAAACCCAAGTTGTTATTAAACGGTACAATCATTGTGTATACAGCTAAAAGTACAACCTGTCAAAAATTAGCCTGAGATTATAACGTAACATACCTTTTCGTGAACGTTACGTCTGTCAAGACAAAGGCGGGGTGATTCTGGCATCACTTACACGTTTCCTATCATTTATGAGTGCAGATCTATAGTCTTTGTGCATAGAAAGACATTGCAGGCTTGATTTATATTAGTGTATATTGCAGGTAGCCGGCTTCCTGGCCAAGAGGTTAGCGGCTTTTCTCTGTAATCTCGTATACTCTCGTAAGTAACGTGACAACGGTGAGAATCAGCAGTGGTTCGAATCTCGTCGGTGACTTACGGGATATGTGAGCCGGCCGCTCAGAAAGCAATGGCAAATTATTGAGCGTAATCGTGCCAAGAAATCAACAATCAGCTGAAAGATGCTGATGTTGACAGCGATGTCCTGTAAGGGATATGCAAATATATATAGATATTTTTTTTATATTGCAGGTGCCCGGTGAATACTGTTTAGCTAATGGCAGATATATAACATTTAACACTCGTTCGTCTCATCATCATCAACATGTGCCTTGCCAGTAAGCGTGAGCGGTCATGTTTCGCCATCTTATACGATCACCAGAGTCGTGGAGCAGCTCTGTGTTTTTTTGTCTCGACTAGGCCATACAGTCAAGCCATTCAGATATTTACTTCTGTGCCTTCCCCTTGTTCACCCCCCCCCCCCCAATCTGGCCAGTTGTCAAAAGTTCTCTAGTTTATTTCTTCTCATAACGTCCCCGCCCCCCCCCCCCCGCCCCAAATAAAAAAATAAATAAATAAATAAAAATAAAAATCTTGACTGTCTACTTCTACTACTAAACATTAAAAGTTATTGATTCCATGTTTTCAATATCACATTGATATTATATGTGGAAAACAGGGGATGGGCGTCGGAACAGCGACATGGCTAGTATGCTTGCCACTCTGCTCTGTTGTCATGTGTTCGAATCCCATTCAATCCGGGATTTAAAAGGAAACCTGGAATTTCAAATAGACTTAGACATGAATGAATACCAGGAAATGTTATGGTAGATAAAGGTGATCGGCGTGACATTGGCCACGTAACCCATCGAGTGCCACTTGATTTATAAAAGTATGGAGTTAGCTCTCTATACAAAATACGCCAGAATGTGTACTTCTTTAAAAAAAAAAAACTTTTAATAAAATGGTTATTTACAATTACTAATGAAGGAAAAACAAAAACTACATTTCGCAGCCCGTTACCACATCACGAGATCTTTGAAATATAGAGCCCAAATACTGGCTTATAGGTTCTTAAGTTTTAAAGACCAATTGTTTATATGTTTAGAAGCTGTGAAATTGTGTAACTGTTTGGTTTGCACGGATCACTAAATAAGCTCTCCAAGTATTGATAGTGTCAGTTGTATTGTGAACTGCATGTTCAGAAAAATGCCAGACGGCCGGCTTCAGAACTAGCTGGTTTTGGCTTATGCGGTGATGTGTGTGCAATTGTTGGTTTTCTAGTAACTGCCGCTTCCATCGTCGATGAGCTGTAATTTTAGTGGCGGACTATTGTGTTGGCAGTCTGGCAGCGGCCTTATGCATGTATGCCTGTGCGTGCTCAACGTCTGTTCCAATTTTCACATTTGGCAATGAGGAGCATTTTATGTCATATTCACTGGCACATGAACCGAGCATTATGGGGTAACCCTTTGCGATGAAGCTGGAACCGCGACTAATGACTAACTAACGACTAAGTAAACTCACCAAGTATTGACAATTCTCAGACAATAGAACGTGTTTTTTGTTTAAACAGCAGGCCAACGTTAAGAATTAAAATGACGATTAACAGCCTATCAGTTGGGGCAAGTATAGGGAGAACCTGACTATCGATTAGACGTGCGGCATATAACACCAAGGGGGACAATCAGGGATCGTAAAGTAACAGATTGAAAAAGGTTGGTGTTTGTGTTTTAAAGCAATCTATATATTTCAAAGCTTAGCTGGAGATTTATTTTTAAGTTGTAATTTTAAGGTATTAGAAGAGTTGATCCTGTCAGTTAAAATACAGTGAAAATCAAAGATGTTACTTAACTTTAAAAAAACACAACAACAAACACAACAACAAAAATACCCAGACAAAACGAAAACATCAGTCAAAAAGCAAAGTAAACTATAAAGACATTGAAAATGTCACAAATCTTGAATGTCTGGCCTTCGTAATGAACAACAATGTGGATTGTAGACCAAGAAGTTAGGTATAGACTGGACATAGAGATTAGACAGTATAGAGCATGTGATACAACATCAACACATAGATTAAACAGTATAGAGCATGTGATACAACATCAACACATAGATTAAACAGTATAGAGCATGTGATACAACATCAACACATAGATTAAACAGTATAGAGCATGTGATACAACATCAACACATAGATTAAACAGTATAGAGAATGTGATACAACATCAAAACAGAAATTAAACAGTATAGAGCATGTGATACAACATCAAAACATAAATTAAACAGTATAGAGCATGTGATACAACATCAACACAGAGATTAAACAGTATAGAGCATGTGATACAACATCAATACATAGATTAAACAGTATAGAGCATATGATACAACATCAATACATAAATTAAACAGTATAGAGCATGTGATACAACATCAAAACATAAATTAAACAGTATAGAGCATGTGATACAACATCAAAACAGAAATTAAACAGTATAGAGCATGTGATACAACATCAAAACATAAATTAAACAGTATAGAGCATGTGATACAACATCAAAACATAAATTAAACAGTATAGAGCATGTGATACAACATCAAAACATAAATTAAACAGTATAGAGCATGTGATACAACATCAACACATAGATTAAACCGTATAGAGCATGTGATACAACATCAACACATAGATTAAACAGTATAGAGAATGTGATACAACATCAAAACATAAATTAAACAGTATAGAGCATGTGATACAACATCAAAACATAAATTAAACAGTATAGAGCACGTGATACAACATAAACACAGAAATTAAACAGTATAGAGCATGTGACGCAACACTTACACAGAGATTAAAGTACGATTCTTAAAGACTTGCATCTTTCTTGTGTAACTATACACCGTGCATCTTTCATGTGGAACTATACAACATACATCTTTCTTGTGGAACTTTACAACATGCATCTTGCTTGTGGAACTATACAACATGCATCTTTCTTGTGGAACTATACAATATGCATCTTGCTTGTGGAACTATACAACACGTGTCTTATTGTGGTAATATACAACATACATCATCATGTGGAACTATACAACATGCATCTTTCTTGTGGAACTATACAGCATGCGTCTTCGTGTAGAACTATACATCATGAATCTTTCTTGTGGAACTATATACTATGAATCTGTTTTGTCGAACAAAACGAATGTGAGTACTGACCTGTTTTGCAACTACTAAGGAAAACAATCGCGGCTTTTGGAATTAAATGGTATAGTACAAGTTTAAAAGTGATTTCAAGGGAATAGCATATACTTAATTGCACCTGGTTTATCCCATATGACTCGGAATCTTTCCACAGAGCGGCCTATCGAAAATGTCGCACCAAGCACGAACTCAGTAGCTACCGCGAAGACCCGAAATTTAACTCCAAATTTTTCCCGGGCAGCGCCGCTAGGCTACTCTTTTTCGATTTCTAACTGCCAAGGTAGTTTTTACGTGTGCAATAATGCACACGGGCATCCTATCTCACTACCAAGAGACCAGGGAAAATTTTGCTACTAGAAGTCCACGTGAAAATATCCCGTGCCCCACCTGGGCTTGAACCCGGGACCTCCAGCACTCGAAGCGGACACCATACCTCGAGACCACTCAACCCCCTTCGATGAGTAACGGTATACTGTTGATATCAACAAAACAAATAGGTATTGCGCAAGTAATAAAGTCAGCGCAATAAACGACTCCGTGGCCAAAGGCTTGCGAATGCAGTTCGTGAGCCGGGTACCAGGCGTTCAAAGCTCAGCTGCGACCGATTTGTGCGGCAGACCAGTGTCGCGTTGTGTTATAACGTGCTGGTATGGGAGCCGGTCGTTCAGAAAGCTTTGGCAAACTACTGAACGTAACACTTGCCTAGTACTTCAACAGCAGCTGAAAAATGCTGGTGTTTACTGCAACGTCCCGTAAGGGATACGCAACAAAATATTAAGTTTTTAATAAACGACTGGGCTTGTCGCTTGTTAAAGTGAGAGAAAGACTGGCCAACTACTCCGCCTTCTTCTCAGGTCTGTCACATCACAAACCTATATCAGGAATTGGCTTCGGGACTATCAAATAGAAAACCCCAGGAATGCTAACCTGGTCAAAAACACACGTAAAAGTCGGATGTGTTGGGCTAAGGGTCTAGGCCCAAGGGTGTATAACAATACACCACAATTACATCTGAAAAATACAACAACCCAACAACAACACTCCGGATGAACGCAGCAGAAGAAGAAGAAATAGAAAAACAAAGAAAAGTGAAAGACAGAATGTATATCCCAATGATTTACAATCAAACAATGATAATGCATTAAACAAATATGTCAATAGATTCATTTATCAATGGAGAGAAATCACAAAAAGTGATAAGTTTTGAATACCCAGGTTCATGGCTGACAGGCGTTGAAAATGTCATGGTAGGAATTACATGAAGAATAAACATAACGCTGCAAATATTCAAGTAATAAAATCCTGTATGGAAGGGAACAGATGGACAAAACAATAAAAGTGAGAGTTAGGACGTGCGTATTTCCTGTGCCAACATATAATTGTGAGACTTGTGTATTGAAAAAAGATCATCTGAAAAACACACGTGCGTCTTTAAACATAAATCGTACAGAAGATTATTAAAAATTAATTGAACAAAAATGAAAACAAACAGCCATATCTGAATTTTGAAGGAAATTGTTCATTACAAGAAAAAAAAAAAAAAAAACTGCAAAAAGGAAACGTTTTAAGCATGTAAAAAGATAGGGATGTCTGGAAAATATAATTATACAGGGAGGGAAGCATATAAGAGAAAGACCACGGCGTAGATGGATTCAAGCAGTGATGGCTAATTCATATATGATAGCAACAGAGGCAGGGAATCTAGTTATGATACAGAGACATTTCGAAAGGCTGGGAGTAAAAATATGAATAAAATTAGTTGAACTGGTGTAAAGCTGTGAAAAAATAAACCAACATAACCCAAAGTAATGCAGCTTTAGAGAACACAAATACGGAAAACACAGGACATTGCGGAGACAAGCCTTCATCAGCAAACAAATACATACATAAAACACAAGATATAATCACGGAGAAGACTCTACAACAGTGTTTCCCAACCTTTTTTGTACCATGCCCCACTTAAGCCTTTCTAAAATTCATATTGCCCCCCTCCCCCGCCCCATGCCCCCCCCCTCAACATATACATTATTTTTTAATATTCAAATATTGAAATGTTCACTAAAGAAACTTGAATGATAGGTTTTAGGAAGAAATCACTAGGTAATTATTGAGCAAACACAGTAAGTAAATTTTCAAAACATATAATGGAGAACTGAAATTGAAGTACAAAATATTTTTAATGAAAGATTTTTCTATATTATTTTAATTATTAGTAATTATTTATTATTTAAATTTAGTGAGATCCTTGCGCTTGATGCTTGCTGCAAAGAGATTTTATGTCAGGTTCCAATTTAGTTAACTTCAGTCTCAAGTCTCCCCGTTTTTTTATATTCAGCCGATTTCTTCCATTTTCGAATTGCCCCCCTTAACAGTCAAATTGCCCCCCTGTGGGGCGTGGGCCCCACGTTGGGAAACACTGCTCTACAATGTCTATATTAAGACCGAACGGGATAAGAAGAATGAAAAGATGAGTTGTGTTTTGTGTATGTATTTGAATGCTGATCATCGCAACGTCATGTTTTCAGTAATTGTGATCTGTACAGCTGCATTACTTCGTGTTATGTTATATTGCTTATGGAAGTAAAGTGCTGCCAAAGCACTGCTGCTAAAGCAAGCAATGCGATTATGATGAGGTGGGGGATGGTACGAAGTGTTTAGTTTAGTTTAGTTTAGTTTAGTTTAGTTTAGTCGACGGATCAACATCATGACACACGGGTGTAACCCATAAGTGCTCCATTCTACCCCTAACTCAAGCCGGACTCAGAGAATCTCAGCTCAGTGCACGAACTCCGTAGCACCGGCGAGGATCCTGAAATACTTTGAGTGGATCTTTAACTCGAAATTTTGCCCTGGCAGCGCCGTTAGGCTACTCAATTTCTCCGTGGCGAAGTGGTCAAGCCGTTTAACCACGGCTCCGAAGGTTGTGGGTTCGATTTCGAGCCGCGTCATTCGGTTCACGAGTGAATGTTTTCGGAGACTCCTGGGGTCGTCGCTGGAGCTACGGAGTTCGTGCTCTGTGCTACGCTTTCCGCGCTGTGGAAAGAGACCCAGCCCTATGGGATAACAACCCGTAACAACCCGGGACCTCCAGCACTCGAGGCGGACACCATACGTCGAGATAACTCAGCCCCCCCCCCCTCTGAAGGGGGTATGAAGTGTGTCTATTTGCTCTGCCTGTGCATGATCTCAGCAATGGAAGAGATACCTATCCTTCTAATGTGAACACGAGGCAATCCCATGGCAGTTGGCGTGTGAAATGTCCACAAATGTTGCATGTCCTTTGCAGGGAGTTGCCATCAACCCCAGAATGATTATCTAGGTAATTTTAAGTAGATTAGTTTGCCATTGCAATCTAAAATAGAAGTCCACGTTTCAGTTCAACTTACCTGAGTATGGAACAAATGCACTATTCCGTCATCAGCACTCAGAAAGTTTTGGCACTGGAGTGATAGACCCTTCGGCCACGCTCACCTCTGTGTGAAGTTTTAAGGCTTCACATATTCCAGGCACGAGATAGGAGTTTGAGTAGCCAGATTTCTTCCCCGTCGCTGGTCATTCCTGGACAATTACTCGAAAACTCTTGCACAAGACATTTACTTCATCAACCAGAACTGGTGCGACCAGTCGCTATACCCTGGAGGGGATGTTAATGAGGAGATCGGAGAACCCATGGACCTGTCCGGAGTGCGACTATGATTATCCTCAACACTTACTGATAACTAATCCCAGAATATTCTAGAAATTGAATGGTATCCATTTACTCACTGATTACGCAACCCAGAATATTCCAGAAATTGAATGGTACCCATTTACTCACTGATCTTTAATCCCATAATATTCTAGAAATTGAATGGTACCCATTTACTCACTGATCATTCAATCAATCAATCAAGTGCCATGCCGGAAAGCGTGGGCGGAGATGACTCGCCATTTCACTCCATCACCAGAGTCGTGGATCAGCTCAGTGTTCCTGTCTCGTCCATGCCATGTGGCCAGGCCATCCAGGTATTTTCCTCTCGGTCGTCCTCTTGCTCTGTTCCCTTCGATCTTGCCAGTTGTCACTAAGTTCTCCAATCCATTTCTTCTCATAACGTGTCCAAAAAAATTTGACTGTCTACGTCTAATTTCTCTAATCAATTTACGATTGTTATTTGTCTCCCGTAGTACTTCATCATTGGTTTTTCTGTCTGTCCATGGTATTCTTTGCATTTTCCTCAGAAACCACATTTCTGCAGACATCAGATGTTTTTCAGCTTGACTGCTCATTGTCCACTGATCATTAATCTCAGATTATTCTAGAAATTGAATGGCACCCTTTTACTCACTGATCACTGATTCCAGAATATTCTGTAAATTGAATGGTACCCATTTTTGACTGGGCCAAACCCGAGCCGGACTGCATGAAAAAAAAAAAAAATCTGCCTTTCTGAGGATTGAACTCTATCCACTGTCTGAGTAGACAGGATCACTTACAGCAGTGTCACTGTAATTTATTCTAAAATAAGAAACTATTGGACGTTCTCTGTATAGCCTTGCACATGCTGATGTTATTTGGGAAAGTGGAGGATTTAACGCGCAGGCTGTAATTGACCTTTGTCGTGGGAATATTCGAAAGATTAGAAATAATACATGTAAGAATATTGTTTTGTAACATAAATCACTTGTGATGTAGAAGGGAAGGGGAAAATACCTCATTAATTTTCCAGAAAAATTGTTAGGGCCAGTCATATATTTATGTTGGAGTGACATTTCTGCATTTATTGCAATCCCAAAGAAATCAGGAGCCTTGGAATGTGATCAACATCGAACAATTAGTATAATGAGTCACATCACGAAGATTTTGCTAAGAATTATCATGCAAAGAGTTAGGAGGAAAATACAACCTGAAATAGGAGAAGAACAATGTGGGTTTGTGGAAGGCAAGGGTACAGTAAATGCTGTGTATATACTGAGAAACATAATCGTACGTTATATAGAAGTAAACAAAGATCTACACCTTTGCTTTATTGACTACACAAAGGCTTTTGATAAAGTGAGACATGTCAACATGATAAGGATGCTTGAAGATCTACAAATTGATGGAAAAGATCTTATACTTGTAAAAAACATATATTGGAAACAACAAGCTGCCATAAGAGTTGATAATGAAGTAAGCCAATATCAGCCTATTAAAAGGGGTGTGAGACAGGGATGTGTAATGTCTCCAGATCTGTTTTCCCTGTACAGTGAAAGTATTTTCAGAAATATTGAAGATATGGAAGGAATCAACATTGGGGGACGATGCATCAATAACATTAGATATGCAGATGATACAGTCTTGATTGCAGACAATGAACAGGACCTGCAAAATTTAGTAGATGCGATTGTTACACACATTGAACAACTAGGGTTAGAATTAAATTGTAAAAAGACACAGATTATGGTCGTCACTAGGAAGGACGAAATACCACAATGTAATATACAAGTAAATGGGAATATTCTTTAACAAGTGAGCAGGTACAATTATCTCGGAACAGTAATAACATCTGATGGGAGATGCCTTGAAGAGATTAGAACAAGAATCGCCATGGCAAAAGTAGCCTTTAGCAAGATGAAAAACATATTGACCAATAAAAAGATGTCAGTTGAAACGAGAAAAAGAGTGTTGAGATGCTACATTGAACCTATACTTTTATATGGATGTGAAGCGTGGACAATGAGCAGTCAGGCTGAAAAACATCTGATGGCTGTAGAGATGTGGTTTCTGAGGAAAATGCAAAGAATACCATGGACAGCCAGAAAGACCAATGAACAAGTCCTTCAAGAAACAAATGAAGATCGTAAATTGATTAGAGAAATTAGACGTAGACAGTCAAAACTTTTTGGGCATGTTATGAGAAGAAATGGATTGGAGAATTTGGTGACAACTGGTAAGATCGAGGGGAACAGACCAAGGGGAAGACCTAGAAGCAATTACCTGGATGGCTTGGCCTTGTGGCATGGTCGAGACAGAAACACTGAGCTGATCCACGACTCTGGTGATCGAGTGAGATGGCAGAACATGACCGCCCACGCTTACCGGCATGGCACATGATGGATGGACATTTTAAAATGATACCGGATGCCTGTCTTTGGATGAAATAAAATACTAACTTCGAAATAAACATAAGATATATAAATTATGACATAAATGTTAAATTTGTCCATCAAGAATAAAGTACATTATATGCTGTTTTTATTTCTCAAAGTTAACTATACTTGGTTCTGATGCGATCACAGAGATGGGTAGGAGTAAGATTGCAGCGTGTGAAACGGCAGGGGTGGATTTGATACAACTGATTAATTACTTGATGTGAAACAACATTAGTGTGCATGGAATGGCAACAGTGGATGTGAAACAACATTAGTGGACGTGGTATGGCAACAGTGGATGTGAAGCGGCAACAGTGAATGTGAGAAAAATCGGTGGACATGGTATGCACCAGTGGATGTGTTAAGAATAAAAGGAACTGCTTTAAAGAATAAAAAGGCAAATAATGAACCCCCCGCCCCCCCCCCCCCCCCCCCAAAAAAAAAAAAAAAAAAAATACAAACAACAAACAAACAAACACGATAAGTAGATTGTGAGCTTTACTAAACCACGACTGCAAGAAACAAAATGGACATTGCTGCCAAAGCCTTCGCCAGCACAGAAAAAACCAACACAAACAGACATAAAACTTTTCGAGAAACACTACATGAAAATAAAGAGGGTACTATCTGAATCCTGTCTTGGTTGAAAGCGTCTTAAGCGCTAACCGTTTGATGTAGGCGGAAAGGACCGGATGTGTGGTTTAAAACGGGTCGATGGCTAACAGGGATTAATTAACCCCCCCCCCCCCCGAAAACGGCAACAGTGGATGTGAAACAACATTAGTGGACGTGGCATGACACAGTGGATGTGAAAAAACAACAGTGGATGTAACGATATTAGTGGAAATCTAACAGCAACAGCAGTTGTGAAACAGCAACAGTGGATGTGAAATAGCAACATTGGCGTAACGACATTAGTTATATATATATATATATATATATATATATATATATATATATATATATATATATATATATATATATATATATATATATATATATACTGGACTGATTTTTACTTTTGGATTAGCGTTCCATTTTATCAGTGTCCATCATCATCATGCGAAACTACTCCGACTTCAGAGGTATTTGTAATTTACGCCCGCAAGTCAAAGACGAGAAGTCAACTTACCGGTGTAGGGGTTGAACTAGCTAACTCGGCATCAGCACACTGGAAGTTTGAGAGCGAGAGCTTTATCAATTCCGCCATGCTGACCTCCAACAATCGTTTTGAAATGGCATTATTTGTTGTGAAACGGCCACAGTCCGCTAGGTAAGGCAACCTATCGCTAGGTAAGGCAACAGCCCGAGAGGTAAGGCTGCAGTTCGCGAGGTAAGGCAACAGTCCAAAATGTAAGACAAAAGTCCGCAATATAAGGCAACAGACCGCCATGTGAGGCAACAGTCCGCCAGGTAAGGCAACAGTTTGTTAGATAAGGCACAGTCCGCCAGGTAAGGCAACAGTCCACCAGGTAAGGCAACAATCATTGTGAATAGTTAACGAGGGAATGAATGTCTTGTTGTGATACAATACATCTAGCTGGGAGAAAACTGCTGAACATGTGACATTTAATGAGCATATAGAAGTGAACGAAATCAGGCAATTAACATCAGAACAAAAATACAAGACACACATACACTCCATGCTCAAACTTAAGAGAATCTATCTATATGTTTATGCGATGTGGAGAATCGAGATGAAATTGCTTTGCAAATAAAAAAACATAAGCAGGATTATTTTGTCTCTAACATAAAAACTGTGTAACAAATGGCATTAATTATTTACCTCGTGTGAACAAATCCAACGGTTTATGGGCTTCCTCCGGCTTCTACCGCTCAATATTTCAAGTTGACCCTGATTAATAACTAATTGGGTAATTGCGTTCACTGGCCCAAAATACATTTATTTCCCTAAATATAGTTGAAATAAACTACTAATTTATGCAAATACATGTTTATATATACGCGGTTATTGCATATCTTAACGTGCAAGCTTGTGCTCAGTCGGACATTGATTCGGTGTTTTCTTAATTTCTTCATAATTCATGCATGCTTTTTTGTTTGCATCCACTCTATTATTTTATTAGGGAAGTTTCGTCTATTCTAGAACTGTCTCTTTAGGGTGCGAAGAGGCGTAGAGGTTGAGTTGAAATGAGTCAAAAACTGACGTCACAGCACACGGGATATTTTCCCCATACGTGCTTCGTCCTCATTTTCAACAGCCAGCTAATTGTTCCAATACTAATGGTACTAGCTGCAGTCTGATTATATGTCCGTCTGATCTTTCCTCTCAGAACCGAGTGTCGGGCAGATCTTCTGGTCACTCCCTGCCCCATCATTATTTACAGGCTATGATGATTTATTTGTTCTTTCACACTATACATATGACCCCAAAGGACCCTGATCACACTGCCTTACCGTGCACCAATATCCCAGCCAACGGTGTAACCCAATCTGTCCACATCAGCATGTTCTGGGGAAAAGATCCAACGGATGCTCTCTATCTTTCATTTTTCACATGAAACATGGCAGCCGTCACCATTGTCATCGTGCTCCATGAGTTGGTTACAGTTAGGACATGTCTGTGATGTTTGTTCTCCAGCTAGCTGACCGCCGCTGTCACTTCTTCTACCTCCATTCTCAGACTAGATGTTGCGATATTATATGCCAGGCTCTCCTGTACTAAACACCGTATATTAACTTTCGCTTTAAACTCACAGACACTTAGATGTTTAAACGCTCACCTTCCAACTAGCGCAGACCTCATTGGATTCATGGTGGGGGAATGGAATGGTAGAAAATAAGAACAAAAGGACGGTACACGATTATGAAAGCCATCCAATACTGAAACATTCAAAAAACATATGTCCTCAAAACGTCACATAATAATTAGCATATCCATACCAACTTTATGCTGTCAGTGTCAAAATTGACGCTGGGACATTAATTATGCATCGCCACGACTCTTGGCAGCAAAAAATTGGAAGATGAAGAGAATAATGACGAAACACACATATCTGATCTTAGTGTGGTATATCGGAGGTCTAACCTGCTCGGTTAATGCCTAAAATAGGAGGAATGGTGTGGACCTTGCTCCCGTGAACGTTTCTTTTCGCAGTTTAATATTATAATGAATATTCGAATAGGCTGTCGTCAATGCCAAACACGTTGCTTGTCCTCTGCAGAGCGACGCGAATAACCTCAGTTTGAATTGTCCAGGCAATTGTACGTTCACTAGTTTGTCATTGCGTTCTGAACGAGAAATCAACTTGTCAGTCCAACATACCGATGCGCATGTGTGTGTGTGTGTGTGTGTGTGTGTGTGTGTGTGTGTGTGCGTGTGTGTGTCTATGTGTGGGTGTTTGCGTGGAATTAAACGACTAATCTACTTACCCCTGCCTCCAAGGCTAAATTTCAAAATTAAAAAACCTACCCATAGCAGAATAACGTTTTTGTATGTGTGCTTCTAGTATACAAACAACTGGATCCTTGCCAGTGCTATGGGGGTAGAAATCTATGCATGATGTTCTCCTTGTGTGGTCAATGGCGGAGGGGGTGGGAATACGTGCGTACCTATGGTTCTATCCGTGTAGTAATATAATGACCACAATATATCACAGACATTCGTCTTTACGAATATAGATCTAGAACCATATGCCCAATACCCTTGAAGAGTGCAATCGGCTACCTGTACATTACTACTTTACTTTACTTTACCCCTGAACTATCAGCACTGGACCTAAGCGATGACCTTTGAGGAGCGAGACAGAGCTCGTGCGGGAATGTCCGAAGTGTCAAGTATTAAACAAGTGTGGTAACCACAGGGCATGCTGAGGTCAATCGACGCTGAAGGTGTGCACTGATGGCGAACCATGATCGCCCTAGCTCATCGGCACGACATCTAATGAAGATGATGATTCATGTTTTAACATTCACATTACATTAGAAGGATACAAAAACAAAGCGGATAATACAGAGCACAGGAATAAGAAACAAACATGTTATTCATCAGAAATATTGGATAAAACGAAAGGCAGGGATGAGCTCCCCAGAGCCAGGGCCAGAGACCTCAACATCGCCACATTAATCAAATGAGATATTGCGTCACCAGGATGATTTCAGTGTAGAAAGATGGCTAAACTGACGTTAATATGCATCTGGTTGTTAATAAATACGTTTAATTAAATTAACATTAAACAGTGCCCCTAAGCAGTTTCCTGGCATGAGTCTGTGACATAATAGCGCCAGCACATTGTGTATGCCAGGATGCACGGAGAAATAGCTGGCCAGTTTGTCCCTCACTCTCGCAGGCGACGAGCCTAGGCGTCTGACCCGTGTCCAACCGCGCTTATGACATCAGCAGTGCAGTTTACTAACAGCTGCGCTAGTGTTTGCCTACCTCTTATTGTCGTGTGTAACGGGAGCAGTGATGTAGTGGTTTGGACGTTACACCGATAATAGCAAGGGCGTAATGGGACAAGGGTTAGATGTCACCTTTCACCGTTCACCACCGGAGGGAAACTGATCAGCAATTCTTCTTTTTTTTCGGAAGGTTGCATATCCTTTACAGGACGCAACAGTCAACCCTAGCATGTTTGGCTGTTTGTGCATCCGGGGAAAGCTTACGTTCAGTATTTTGCCTTTGCTTTCTGAACGACGGGCACCCAGAGTAGGCCTATTTGAATCCTATAGGACTATAGAGTCGTGCCGCTGGGGAGGCACCGCTGGTGACTGTATAGTCCAATGCAAGAGTGACAGTCTCTGTCACAATTTCCGCATCTGTAAGACGAGGCAGGTCCCGCAGTAAGTGACTGCATTTTATGCCCGTGCCTCCCATCCTCAGTTTGTTGGATAAGATTGCGCTCAAAGAGCACTAATCCGTTTCGTACATCTCTTCGCCAGGAACATCTGTCTGTTGCAACTCTTTCCCACGTGTCTGGATCTATGCCGAGGGTTTTCATATCTTGTTTACACACACCCTTAATCGCATGTGGGGTTTTCCGGTTGGCCTCTTCCCTTTGGCTAGTTATCCGTATAGGAGATCTTTGGGAATACGTTCATCCTCCATTCGAGATGTATGGCCCAGCCAATGGAGGCGTCACTGCTTGAGGAGGGAGTGCACTGTAGTAATATCTGCTCCTTAAAGCACATGTTTGTTTGTTATGTGGTCTTTCCACGATATGCCCAGGATACGTCTCAGACATATAATATCGAAGGAATTCTACTTTCTTTCCTGTCTTGAGTACAGGGTCAAGGATTCAGACCCATAGAGTAGCGTGCTAACAACACGCTCTATATACTTGAGCTTTTGTACGCTCTCTTAGTCTCTTATTCTCCCTAACTCTCTTAGTTAGCCTGAAAGTGTTGTGGCTGCCTTTCCAATACGTCTGTCGATTTCTGTCTCTACGGAAAGATGATCTAATATTGTCGATCCCAAATACTCAAACTCAAAGACAACCTTCAATTCATAATTATAAATTTTGATTGATGGAGGCGCATCAGCATCTTGTTCCATCACGTGTGTTTTATTTAGGCTGATGGTGAGCCTAAAGTCTCTGCAGGCAGCTTCATAACGATCTATGAGCCGTTGCAGATCTTCTGCTGCATGAGTAGTCAGTGCTGCATCGTCTACAAAGAGTAGTTCTCTTATGCATATTGATATTATTTCGGTCTTTGCCTTGAGTCTTGATGGGTTACCACGTTTGCAATCAGAACTTTTATGGAGATATATGCCTTCAGTGGCAGTCCCAAATGCCTGCCTTTAGAGAACGGCGAAGACGATACCAAAAAAGTGTAGGAGCAAGCACGCAGCCCTGCTTTACTCCACTGCTGATGCTGAATGACTGTGATGTTGAGCCATCGAATAGAATGGTCCTACGCATGTTTTTGTAAAATTATTTCACGAGACTAAGCAGGATGGGTGGATATCCTATCTTCTCAAGGATCTTAAAAAGGCCGTCTTTGCTCACGAGGTCAAATGCTTTTGTGGGTACGATGAAGCAATGTATAATGGCTTCCTCTGTTCTCTGCACTTCTCCTATATTTGCCTGAGTGAGAAAATCTTATCGATGTGCACCTGTTGGGTCTATATCAGTACCGTGATTCAGAGTAGATTCTTTCAGCAAGAATGTGTAATCTTTTTGGGATTACTCGAGCCTGTAATGCTGAGGAGGGAAATGCCGCGATAGTTGTTGCAGTAGCTTCTGTCACCTTTGGTTTTATAAATGGTAACAATGTTTGCGTCCCTCACATCTTGTGGTACTGATTTTTCTTTCCAGCAGAGCTGAAATATTGCATACAGTTCTGGGATGATTGTTTCTTTGACACATTTTAAAATTTCAGGTGGAATACTATCTTTTCCTGGTGTCTTGCCGGATTTGAGAGTGTCTAGTGCTTCGCTGATTTGTGTGAGGCACGGTTCTTTATCCAGGGCATGCATGGTGGACTATTGTTCAATAGCTTCCAGTGCTTTTTCTCCGACAGTGTTCTCCATTGAATATAGTTAAGAATAGTGTTATACCTAGTGATCCATTTGCTTCGCTCGATCTTTTATGATTACCCCCTCTGTTGACCGTAAAGGCACCATCTTATTTTTTGAAGGACCGACAGCTTGCTTGATGCCTTCGTACATTCCTCTTATATTTCCAGTCTCTGCACAAGTTTGAATTTGTGCAGAGAGCTGTAGTCAGTACCTGGTCGCACATCTTCTTGCCATCTGTTGTACTCTATCTCTGGCTGTTCGCAATGCCTGCAATGTTTTCTCTGATGGTGATGTTTTAACGCACTGAGAATGCGTGTCTCTTTATCTCCAGGACTGGGAGCATCTCATCAGAGTGTGCTTCAAACCAGTCGGCTGACTTTGTTTGCTTCTTGCCAAATGTTGATAGTGCTGTGTTGTAAATGGTGTCGCGCAAATGACTCCATCTCTTGGTGGCATTTCCATTTGTGGGGCCAGGCAGTCTCCGCTAGAGCCTGGGTGCATCTGTTGACTTTCTGTTTGTTTTTGATGCCGCTGGTGTCGATGAGTGGTTTTCAGTCTGTTCTGTTTCTGTAGATTCTCTTTGGCTTTATCTTCATGGCGATGTAACGTGCTGAACACTTTTGATACCCTTAGCCAATGGCATGGTTATTGTAATTTCTATCACACTATTAAGATATTTATTTGAAGACACCTTGTATTAACATAGGCTAGACCAGAAAATTTACACTAAGTAGCACGAAATCAGGATTAAAGTTGGAATTATAATAGCGCTTGATTTCATTAGAAAACAGCAAGAGTTCTGCCACATATCTAGACTACTGACTGACAGTGTCCGACAACAAGCAATGATGTACTGAATAAAAGACCAAGAAGAAGAGGCCGACCATGTAAACGAAGGACAGAGGGAATAAAAGAGTCCATGGAAATCACGCTATATGAAGCCCAAAAACGGGCACTCTCCCGCTGTTTATGTTTCACCTCGACAATACAAGGTACAAGAGGAGCAAGATGAAATGCGATAATGAAATGAGATGAAAGCAAATGCTTTATGGTGATTAAGCTGCATGTAAGCACAATTTGCTATGTTCCGTGGATTAAGTTGCAAGAAAAAAAAAAAAAAAAACAACATAATGTGGATTCAATTGCAAATGTGCACAAAGGCAACACACACACACACACACACACACACACACACACATACACACACACACACACGCACACACAAACATACACACATGTGTGTGTGCATGTGTGTGTATATGTGTATATATATATATATGTATATATATATATATATATATATATATATATATATATATATATATATATATATATATATATATATATATATATATATAACCAGAACGAATCTGCTATAGACATAAATATCGTCGCATGCTGAGATGACCGGAAATGAGATAGCTGGGACGGAAGTTGGCCAGGAAAACGGCTTTTTAAAGAACCATTGCGAATTTGATCAGGTCAGACAGAAGAAGTTTAAATTGCATCATTAATAAGTAATCGAGGGAAGAGATAAGTCCAGACAACAACAAAAGTTTTGCTTTTCTCAGGAAACAATGTAAGGATATGCGAAAGGATGAAGCCCAAACATTGTTTAATCGTCATTCGCTGACTTGTTTTTTTATTTTTATTTTTTTATTTTCGTAGCAACGACGTTAGTGTGTCTTAAGAAGCGAATATATAAAAGCACGTTTAAAGACAAGCTGATTGATTGATTGATTGATTTAGGAACCGACATCACAGCATTCGGAACATTCCCATAAACGCTCCGTCCCCATCCTCAAGCTGATCGACTTCATTGCACGGCTTATGCCATATAGCTCGGTCTTTCTTCGAAGATCGGCTAACAAGCGCTTGTCGACACCGTCGCGGAGATCACGAACTACAGTATCTCCAACAACGAGCCTAGGGGTCTCCGGAAAACTGCACTCCTGAACCGAATGACGAATCCAAGTTGAGTTGAATTCAGTCAAGAACATACAACTTAGCACTCTGGACATTCTCATACGTGCTCCGTTCTAATCTTCAACAGCTAGCGAAGAGTCACAATGCTAATGGTACAAGAAGTGATCTGACTAAATGTGTCGGTCCTTTCCTTGGAGACTTGAGTGTCGGTCAGATTCTCTGGTCACTCCTCGAAGCACTAATGTCTCCCGGCCGTGATGACCTATCTGTTCTTCCATATTATACACGCAATCCATAAGGGCCCCGACCACGTCTGCACCAATACCCCATCGAGCGGTGCAGATTCAGCCAATCCGTCTGCCAGCTCGTTTCCCACCACACCTAGCATGTCTTGTTGGGACAAAATCCAACAGATGCTCTCTAGTTCTGATTGTTGAATTGAGATCTGCCAATCTACCCTAAACAAGTCTGTCTTCACCTTTCACATCATACTCAAGTTTAGACGGCCGCAGGTGGTGTTAGATCAAATATTAAAGACATAAAGGAGATAAAAGTTAAATTTACGAACTATGTCCACAGAATCAGTGAAAAAAGATAGATTGGTCTTAAGTATGAACATGTTAAGTAAGACGAACAATGGAGGAAAAAGAAAGATGAATACGGAAAGTGTAAACGATTAGACAACAATTAATAATATAAGCAAAATAGTTGATAGTGTAGAGGATTGGAGGATTGTAATTGCGACGTCTCCAAGGCACTCGAAGAGAAAGAAGAAGAAGAAGAAGAAGAAGAGGAGAAAGAAGAAGAAGAGGACGAAGAAGAAGAAGAAGAAGAAGAAGAAGAAGAAGAAGAAGAAGAAGAAGAAGAAGAAGAAGAAGAAGAAGAAGAAGAAGAAGATATTTTAAACAAACGTGTGCAAGATTATTCTTGTAACGCTCAGCACGAAATCTCCGTTGACAAGGAACTTATTCTTTTATGTTCACACCCATTGTCGGAATGACAAGCGGAGAGGAAAAACAAAACAAGCTGAATCCCCAGAAACCAAGGGACTCGTGTTTTCTACAATCTTCGCAGGATGCTTTCAGGGAGAGCGCTTCTCCTCTCGCAGTATTTGCCTCTCATTTTAATCTCTCTGCGAATTCGTAGCACGCTAGGACAAGAGAAGTATTCGTTTAAATGTTTCAACAATGGATATTATTTACTGAGTATTACCCGTGTATTGTATTTTCTGTGCAATGCTAACAACAGTATTTGTTTTAATCTGCTGTACTTTGACTTAATTATTCGGGTATTCTGGCAATCGGGGTCAGAGTTTCGCTGACAAGCATATTGACTAAGAGCGGACCAAACTGTGCTCAGAACAGAAACACCGCTTGGGTTATCACTAGCCAATCGATATAGACTTCTCCGTGTGGCATTTCAAGTGACATCGTTTTAAACACTTCACGACATACTCAGCCGACGTGAATGTCGTATCAGAGGATGTTTTCTCAACAATGGATGTAAACTCAGTGTTGAGTAAGTACCCCATATGCGTGAGTGTGTGTGTGTGCGTGTGTATATATATGTGCCTGTGATATTATTTGTGGGTCTGTAATGTTACTATATTACAAGCTTAATAACAAACTACCATTTGTATACATAAAGACGCTGTCGTCAGCATCGCGCGCCTTATCAATAAGCTTAGGCGACCATTGGTGGTTATAAACTAGTCGAACACATATTGACTGTCTTCGTCTAACGTCTCCAATCAGTTTACAACTTTCATCGGTTTCTCAAAGGACTGCCTCGTTTCTTTTTAAGTAGTCCATGATATTCTTTGCTTATTTCACAGAAATCAAGTTTCCCCAGCAATTATAAGTTTCCCGACTTGTCTGCTCATTTCTCATGTCTCACATGCATACAGCAGTCTGGGCTGTGTATTCCATTATGACACTGTTTACCACTCCATTTGGCTGTTTTTAAATGGTGATTATGCCAGGTGTTTGTAAAGTCTCACTATGTTTTGTAGAACAAATTTGAAAAATTCTTCCTTCCTTTGATAACACCATTCTGTTTGGAGTGCAACCATTCGCTACATAATGCTTCACGATGGACTGTGGAGGACAGTTTTTGATGAAATCATGTACTTCATTTTTCAAATGTGTTCTACATACAAAGTGTAGTGAGACTTTACAAATTCAATGTATTTGTCATTTACTAAATGCCTACTTTTGCAAGGCGTACCATTTGTAAATGGTGCCTCGGTAGTCCAGTGACTAGTTTGCTTGCTTGCCGGCACGGTGGTAATGTTTTCGAATCCTTATCTCTGGCGAATTTTAACATGTGAATTAACCTGAGCTCTCAGGTCGACCTAACGACTGTTACCAGGAAATGACTTGAGAAGCATAGAAAGCCGGCGGGATATTAATCACATCACCCTCGACTGGCGAGTGGTTTGTATACATATGGAACTAGCATCATGGAGAGCTTGGTGACAACTCGCACGATTGTAGGTATAAGAACAAGGGGAAGGCAGAGAAGTAAATATGTCATGGTCAAGACAAGAACACAGATTTGATCCACGACTCTCGTCATCGTGTAAGATGGCTAAACATGATCGTCTGCGCTTACCGGCATGACACATGATGAATGAGTGAGTGTCATATACCAAACAAACAAACAAACAAACTTTATTTTCAAAGGGTTAAGAATTGAGCACGCAGGCCCGTCTAACATTCTGCCCTTCTATCACTCTCTTTCATACATTATATCATTCACACATCATTCAAGGCTAACTGTAAACAGCAACAAACAAAATTCAAGACGTGTAAAATATTATTTACTTCACTTACCATTTCTAAACAAACCCATGAATGTAATACATCACATCATCATCATGCTATACCATGCTGATAAGCGTGAGCGGTCATGATTGGCCATGTCACACGATCACCAAAGTCGTGGCTCAGCTCCGTGTTCCTTTCTCGACCACGTGGCCAAGCCATCCAAATATTTACTTATCTGCCTTCCCATTGTTCTGTTCCCCTCAACATTGCCAGTTGTCACCAAGTTATCTAGTTTATTTATTGTTATAACGTGTCCAACACATTTCGCTGTCTACGTTTAATTTAATCAACATACATTTGTCCTTGTCTCTTATAGGACTTGTTCATCATATAACAAACAATTAATCATTATTTTATTTATTGTTAAATACTTGACAATCTAATCTCAGAACATCATGTATCACACAGTTCGGTGCTGGCGAGGCGATCTCTTTCTTCCCACAATCATTTGTCTGCTATGGCCTTGTTAAGCTCGACTTTTGACCATCTGTTAATCATCAATTGACCATCAGTCTGACAACCCAACGGACATTTATCTCTGTGTTATCCTCTTTTAGTCTTTGTTGGGGCAAGAACTGAAGCTGACGTATCTAGATATGTAGAAAACATCAGATCAGAGATGCATTTAACATTAGTTGCTTGTCGTTTACAGGCCGTCGTAATCAACTTCAGCATTTTGTAGGGTTGTTTAAGACTGACTGGGAAATTGTTATGGTCAGTAGTCTGAACAACGGACGCTCATACCACCACAATCATCGTAGGAGGGTCTGTTTCCAAACCGTCTGCAGCTGATTTCGAACCCTCGGTATACCAGGAAATTGTGAAACGCGTTGACTGCCCCTGAGTCACAACGCCCGATATATTTCTACAGAAATAAAATCAAGACTTGGACGCATAAAAAACTGCATTTTGTGAAGTGAAGAACGTCTTATGCAATAAAATCCCTGGATTTTATTTTAAAAAAGTATTATTGCCTATTAAATAGAATCAGTTACACCATATGACTGTGGATCCTTAATAATTAGTTAACAAGCAAACACTTAGTGGGAGACTCAGAGATGTGGTTTTACAGAAGAATACTTATCTACTTTAAACAGACAAAACGAGTAATCTACATTTTTTTTAAAAATTGACTAAGACACAAGAAAGTATATCACATACATTACAAAGAGAAGTCATCGTTTTGTGATCACATTATGCCGGCTCTTCGCTGAAGTTATTACGAACGCAATTCGTAAAATCGCGCATACTGCTTTCGAAACACGGCTGCTGGCGATTTAGAAGCAGATTGTGTGTTGGTTATAATACAATGGTGTGAGTGCTGGACGCTCAGAAAGCAGTGTCAAGCTATCGGACGTAAACAATAAATCACACCTAGCCAAAATTGCTGACATCGACTGTGACGTCCTGTAAAGGATATGCAACTAACTTATATGAAGAGAACATATGGAACACGCAATGACATGTTTGGAGGTGTGCAGAAACATAAACGCCCACACCATTGGGCAAGGCACTATGTGTGTATGTATATATGTGTGTTTGTGTCAGTTATTTGATTAATATTTATTTTTAAGGTGCATATCCTTTATAGGATGTTGCAGTCAACACCAGCATTTTACTGCCGTTGTTGATGTCTTGGCAAGTTTTACGTTCAGTAGTTCGCCATTGCTTTCTGAACGATCAGCTCCCATACCAACACGTTAAAACCAGCGCGACACGGTCTGCTTCCAAATCTGTCACCGCTGTGTTTCGAACGGGGGTAAGCGGCAATACGAATCGCGTCCGCAACGTCAACGCCACGTAGACAGGCATCTTTTTGATAACAATAAGGGTTCTTAAAATAGTTCTATGACTCCTTAATCTGACAAAATATGTTTGAAGGTAGCAGCTCTAAGCTGAATAAGCGCACAGAAAGTTAGTGGAGCTTTTGTGGCATCAGTAAATTAGTGGAAGTCACAATAATTGAAACTTAGCAGCAGACTTAGAATATTGAACTCTAACATTAGATCAGTATTACTTTATGAATCTAAAACATAGAGACAAACTAAAACGATTACAAATCATCATCATCATCAAGTGCCCTGCCAGCTGGCGTAGGCGTTCATGGCTCTCCACAGATTTCGGTCTTTGGTTTTCTGGATCAAATCTGCTGATGATATTCCTCCATGCCACCGTCTCAATCCATCTAGCATCATTTCTCTTGGTCTGCCTCTGCCTCTCATTCCCCTCGATTTTTCCAGTTGTCACGATGTAAAAAACTACACATATTCACTAATGGGTGCCTACCCAAAATAGGAGGAATAAAGTGATATTGCATATTTACCAATGTAAATGTAGACACTCTGGAGACTAGACAAATATCAGTGAAAATAGAGTTAAACAGGCTCTGGCGCTGTATAGGACAATCTGACTGACTAATTGGCTGACTGACTGACAGAAAGACAGACTGATAGAGACAAATATACAGAAAGACATACTAACAGACATACGGGCCGAGGATTAGACATACAGATAGACAGACAGATGGATCAGATATAGAGCAATCTTTCATATTCCATACACATATACCATAGAACAATTGTTTATAATATGAATGCAATAACAGTGAAAACTAAAAAAAATACCTTACCACTTGTGTTCATCTTATCTCGTAGTTGCATCCTTTATTTCTCACAGATTCATCACCTTACTCCTAATTCAGTTGCATCAGGCGGATACAGACAGATAGGGCGGAAAGGCATACAGACAGATTTAGAAATAAACATACAGACCTCGCGGGCAGACAGAACAGGCTGACAGACCGCCTACAGAGAGACACAGCAGACCAATCTAAACAGGCAGGTCTCTCATACAGTTACAGACAAACACAATGCAGACAGACCAAACAGACAAACAGTTCAGATGCTCTCTCTCTCTCCCCTCTCTCCTCTCTCTCTCTCTTCTCTCTCTCTCTCTCTCTCTCTCTCTCTCACACACACACACACACACACACACACGCACACACACTGACCACCAACATGCACAGGCACACTTCAGGGGCACCCATCCGTCTCACAGCGGCGATTATACATTCATTCATTTAGCCTTGAGAATAGGAACGGGAATTCTTTAATCGATATTTAGCACTGGACAGACACAGGAGACAGAAGCACCCAGCAATATGTAAGGAAAGATACAAGACAAGCCATTACGGGCGAAAATTATACAGACTGTATGTCACATTGTCATATTATGCATGCATTATATATAGGAGTAGGAGCACAGCTCCGGGTTCTGTTGGAGTAGAACTTCACGGAAGAAAGCTGCTTAACAGCAGCGGCATTCGACGCATGGTTATCAATCTTCAGAGGAGTGGGAACCGCAGTGGCGTAGTTAGTAGTTGCTAGCCTGGCGTCTCGTTTGTCATGGGTTCGAATTCACATAGACGGATGTTTGAATTTCATTCGACCCAGCTTACAATGGTACCCGGACATGTTTTGGGTGTGATTTGGCTACATCACCCTTCCATGTTGACCGAAATGTTGAATATTGGCAATTTTACGTTGAGTAAATGGCATTGATGCCTGAACGAGAAGTCAACATTTAGTGGAAGTGTCAGGTATGTAGACTAATGCGTACTCATAACTAATGCGTATATTGATTTCGCAACCTAAGCACCCGAATACATACACTGAACCAGGAACCTGACCGTCAGAACTAATGCGTAATAAGATTTAGTAATCTGGAGATCAGAACTAATATGAAAATGCCCCTAATCCCCACAAGGCTTTCCGATGTAACTTATACTAATTATCATCGACACAGAAATAGTAGCTGCTATTTAACCCATAGAACCGGTACGGATTCGGACATTCGCAGATTACATTCTTATGTACAGAACGGACTCCAAGTCAATAAAGCAAAGATCTTTGTTTCATTAACTCGCTTAGAACTTGGGCATAGTCTACACATGCAGTAAGTGCACTGAACTGATCTGTATGTGAAGGGTTAGCTTTCCATATGCCAGCCACCCTCTCCATCAGGCGAACGCTCTCAGAATTCTGAGATACTTGTAATTTACTCCTCCAGATCCAGGACCAGAAGTCAACATTTAATTCCAAATAACCTGCGTGTAAAATGAAGTCACTACGCCGTATTCAGCAGACACAGCTTATGCGCTTTAAACATTTTGATATTGCTACCTCTAAAGATAAGACTATTTATGGGGCATGGCAAGCTACCTCTCAATGGTGTAACGATAGGGTTAGCTGCATGTTCTTTACAGGACGTCGCAGTCAATCCCAGCATTTATTGGCTGCTTTGTAATATTCTAGGGGATCTTATTGTTATTATTTTGATATTGCTTTCTGATCTTCCGACATCTCATGCCATTGTGAAAACCAACGCAAAGCTATGTGCTCCCAAATCGTTATTGAGTGACTTCGAACTCAATATGTCGTGATTGTGAAAGTAAGTTCAACAACCACAAACCACGGACGCCGATGTAATAAGGATACGTGATCCAAATTAACGCTGGCAAACCATGTGTAATGAGTTGTTGGCAAGAATAAACCCACAGTTAAAGCGCACTTAACTATTATTACTCTGAAAGGGCAGACCATTGAGCGGAGTCACAGACATACCGTAGAATCGCATTCGATCGCAGGCTGTTGTTGAAATATCGAAAAATCCTGCAAACATGCAAGTTTGGATTGGTAACTTTAAAACAACAGCCTCAGTACAGCTGGAGCAGAAATTGTTGGTACAGTCAGTTGATCCTGTGTACAATCCGTTGGTCTTGTACACAATCAGATTGTCCTGTGTACGATCAGTTGCTCCTGTGGTGCAATTAGTTGATCCTGTGTATAATCAGTTAGTTCTGTTCACAATCAGTTGATCCTGTCGTACAGTCAGTTGATCCTGTGGTACAGTCAGTTGATCCTGTGTACAGTCAGTTGATCATGTGTATAATCAGTTGATCATGTGCACAATTAGTTGGTCATGTGTACAATCAGTTGATCCTGTGTACTATGAGTTGTTCCTGTATACAATGAGGCTTTTCAGCCTGTCCTGCATTGATATCGATGCTTCAACAAATATCATAAATCCCTAGCCTTTTTCAGATTTATCCAAGGTTTTGTTTGCTAATTCAAAGATACTGTGACTAATCTGTCCACCAAGGGACGTGTCCTATATTAAATCGGTCTGTTGACGTGTATTTATTTGTTATCGAAACTGCATCAATCGGCGCGCACAATAGTATCCTTCTTTACGGTAATTAACTTTACGGCGATTTGCTTTTAGGACGTTTTTCGTCTATAAGCATAGTTTACATTTGTTCTGTCAGCACACCAGAAACATATTATCACTCATTGTAAGAGCAATGTTTCGACATCACACGTTTAGCAACCGAGTCCCTTGAGTGTGGGGAGCCTCAATTTATGTTCGAGTCATTCGACTTTTTTTCAGTGTTCGTGATCGCGCTCTGAATGTTCTAGCTTCGATTCTGCGATAAGTCGTTCGTTCGGTATATAATCTTCGCTAGAGCTACAGAATTCGTGCTTTGTGAGACGCTTTCGACAGAACATCCAGCAGAAAGAGACCGAGCCATATGAGATACGCCTGCTGCGATCAAGTGAAGTCTCTTGCCTTTTCAAGCCCTCTGTTCAGTTTTCGGAAATCTTGGGTTTCTTTTTATTCTGACACATATCCAAACTTTAGAAAGTTATATGTCAAATGTGTATGCAGCATAATGTGTATGGTGTTATACATGATTTTATATTTATAGTAAAACAGCTCAGTAAAGGACCTGATTCTGTTTGTATTACTTGAGGTGTATTGGAATATGGAGCCAACCCTATATTTGTATACACCAATCAGTACTCAATCTGTGAAATAGTCAACGTCACACCAGCCGTTTTTACTTCCAAGACTAGTGTCTGGTACCCATTTTAGACTATTTCGACCTGGTAGCCCAGGTCAGTGTAGAATAAAATTAGCCGCACGATGTGACCACGGGGCCGGCAGGAAAGCGAGCTAGTCAGGTGACACCAGTCACGTGTGAATGCCTATACTTGATCTAGTTGTGACCACGGGGCCGGCAGGCAAGCGAGCTAGTCACGTAACACCAGTCACGTGTGAATGCCTATACGTGTTCCAGTTTAAACGGTTTAAAAGAAATGCAAAAGCCAAGAGGATTGATTTCACTGCACCGAGTTTTATCCCTCATAGTTCGGTATCTTTCCGCAGCACGAACGTTGTAGTTCCAGCGTCGACCCCCAGGTGTCTCCGAGAAAATTGCACTCGTGAACCGAACGTCGAAGCCGGATATCGAACCCACAACCTTCGGAGTGCGAGGCAGGCGTCGTAAACTCTTTGCCACGGAGGCCCGTAGTTCTCTCCCCCCCCCCCCCCCCAAAAAAAAGCACAAAAAACACCATTAACTTTAATTGTACAAGTGACATATGAACAGCAAGGTCACAGATACCTGTCAGTAAATCTGCTGCACTCTAAATTGCCATCTACACAATTAGTACATGCTTCTCTTCACATCTGGCATGTGGAAATATGAACCGTTCTTCATCTGTTAATCCGCATCGAGTGCCGTGCTAAATGGTATGGGTGAACATTATTGTGAACATTTTGCGATCTCCAATTCTTGCATCAATTCGTGCTCTGACATTCTGCCCTGCGATGACACAAGACTCAAGAATGTTCTCTCAATGTCTTCCTCTATCTCTCTTTGCACAAATCTGTCCCGTTGTAATCATATTTTCGGTGTCTGTTTTCTTATAAAGAGGCCAGACAATGATGACTGCCTATTTCTGACGTGTCTGATAAGTTGTCTTTGTAGTTTACCCTCTTTCAACACGTTTAGATAACTCATTTAGCTTGTCCATAGCATTTTCAACATTCTTCTGTAAAACCACATCGCTGAAACATCTAGGGATGTATTTGCTTGTTTACTAATTGTCCGGGATTCTCAGCCATATGATAAAATTGGCTATATCTAACATGCAAGAATTTATTTTCTAATCTCCAATGACAAGGATTTATTGGATACGAGTTTTACATTTATAAAATGCAGGTTTTACTTGTCCTATGCTGTTCTTTATCTCTGTGATGCATCGTCCATCTGACGTTATCTATGAACCAAGATTTGCACTCGCCCCGAATTAACTCTATTCTCTTTTACTGCACATTTAGGCACGGTCTGTTTTCTGTTTGTATCACCATTACTCCTGTATTCATATTATTTAAGCCTATGATAATTATTGTCACTATCACAACGACTGTACCAATCTTCAATATTTTAAGAATGTAATTAATTTCTTGTTTTCAAATACAATTGTAAATCATTATAAAATGGGACAAGTATATTTTAACTCTTTCATTTCTAGATAGACGCTGCTTAAAGCTGTCAATGTCTTCACATTAAATGCCGAATGGAGCTGGCGATCATGCTAATCAAGGAACCACTGGCTTATGTGTTCTTGATAAGTTACACAGCTGTGATCGTCCCCCTTGCCACTCTGTCTGTCCATTGGACATATTCTCCCTTTGCAGACCTTTGTTTCCAGCACCCTCGATCTTTCCGGTTGCTACTGCATTCGTCAGACTTTTTCATCTCATCTCATCTTGTTCCTCTTGTACTTCGCGGTGTCGAGGTGAAGAATACAGAGCGGGAGAGTTGCAGTTTACGGGCTTCATGTATCAAGATTCCCATGGACTCTGCTATTCCCTCTGTCCATCGCTTACGTGGCCGGCCTCTCTTCTGCTTCCGTTTGGTCTATACATCTTGCTTATTGTGGTATACTGTTGGTTGTTAGCCTTGTTGTATAGACAAACTATTTAAATTGCTGTTTTCTGTTGAAATCTAGCGCTGCTATGACCAACATTTAACCCTGATTTCTTTATTTCTTAATTTCTCTCTTATTGATTCAATGAGTATTTTTCTAAGTAATCTCATTTCTTTTTCAGACATTTTCCAGCTTTGGCATAGAGTTGGTAGGAAGACTGTTTTGTAGGGTGCTGTTTTATTATCTATTGATACGTGTTTATTCTTTAGTATTGGTGTCATTTGTCCAATGAGTTGGTTTGCCTTATTACATCTATTTTTGATCTGGTCTTCTGATTTTCCATTTGATGATAGTATACTTCTTAAGTACTTGTTACTGGTTTCAAGAGGTGTTCCTTTAGATGGGTCTTTGTTGTATTTTTTTTTCTTTTCTTTTCTGTGGTCATCAACTGAACGAAAACGTTACGATTCTCTTGTTATCATCTGGGCCGTCTCTCTGTGTCGAAGTTAAGGTCTTGAAGTATGTCTGCAATTTGTTTCATTCTTTGGCACATCATGAAGATGTCTTCAAACATGGACATGATCTTTACTTAACAACACCGTGCCACAAAAAGTTTGACTGATGTCGAGTAGACGCCAGTATTCATCATTAGAACGTGGACACTACATTTAGAAATACGGTGGACAAGGAAGATAACGAAAGATGGCGTACTCGCAGCTGCAAACATTGCTAAAGAATACTCATCAAAACCATAAATGGAATTGATGGGGAATATCGGAAGAAGAATTTACAAGAGCTTAAAAGACTTGATGGTTGACTTCATTGTACAGGATTTTATCGCATATGGCTCGGTCTTTTTCCGCAGGGTGTGCTGCCGAAAGGGTCGCTAAAAGCAAGAACTCCATATCTCCAGCAACAACCCCCAGGAGTCTCCGAGAAAGTTGCACTCGCAAAGCGAACAAAGCAGGCCAGAATCGATCCTACAACATTCGGAGCGCCAGGCATGCGGCGTAACTACTTCACGGCGGAGACTCATCAGAAGAAGAAATGGAGTAGAAGACTTTAGCTGTGTGTGGGAACATACTGAGATAAAAAAGCTGACATATGCTGTCATACCGCATATAGCTGACATATGCTATATGGATCCCCCCCCCCCCCCCCCCAAAAAAAAAAAAAAAAAATAAAAAAAAAAAAAATAAAAATAAAATAAAATAAAATAAAAATACAAACAACAACAAAGGAAGATACTGACATATCTAAGTGCAAAGCTTAAACAGTTGAGCAACACATAATATAGGCAACAGCAATTCCGTTAAAACAGCAGATGGCAGAAAAGATGGGAAAACCATGATCATCAATGTCTGCTCCAGACTAGGGACACAAGTAGAAGAACAAATGCGTGCAACCAAAGTGTGTGATAGGAAGCGCAAACGAAACACATAGTAACCAGTGTTACAACTGAAAGAAAATGAGAAAAAATATGTGGTAAAGAGAACATGTTTTGGATGGCAATGTATTGAACCAGGGGACTGCGCAAACATCAGAATTGATTAAGAGATTATAGCGCTAGTTTGTGGAGAAACAATCATCGATGCCTGTCTACTCATTATCCCATTCAAATGAAGAATGTCCGTATATCGGAGCCCTAGAAACATACAAGCAATAGCCGATCTAGTCTTGGTGCAATATTTGTTTTAAAACTTTAGTTTCTGTTTTGTTAGTTAAAAAAACAACAACATCATACACACACATTATTTAACGTTTGCTTATGTTTTTCCGTCTTTTATACTTCTTTGTACTTCTACTATTTAATTTTACATTCTCTTATTCTCATCCGAAGTTTCTTCTTCTTCTTTATCTATTACAACTACTACTATCACCAAGACTCAAACCACCAACATTACCACCACAGTCACCTACCCAACGTTACAACCTTGCCAGTCAGTTCACTAATCATTTCAACTTTGTCAATTAATCTGTCCTTAATTTCACATGTTTAACTCTTGTTTTTGCACCAGTGTGTTAAAATTATGCGAATAGCTTTTACACTAAAAGTTATTGTTTGTTAGAAATATACATTTTAGCATTAATTGTTTAGTTCAAAAGTTTTGGTCATAAATCTATTAATTAATAAAATGATGAACAATTTGTCATTCCATACTTCGGCCGCATTCATTTGTTACTTTATGTGATAAGTTCTGGACCAGAGAGGGTTAAATACAATTTGTCTGACATATAAATAATGAAAGTAACAACCTAGATTGTGTGAATTGACCCATACACTCAAAGAAAAATCTATTTTTGTTTCCGTAAGAAATTACACTAAAAGAAAGTCCCGTAAGCTGCGTGTATCGTATGAAAATAAAGAGAGCGTACTAGGATATGCTAGATTACTATAATATCATCCGATTTAAGATAAAGAATAAGCAGTCACGTAATGCCAGATTGTAACACACGGGAAAAATGCTCATCACACATCTCGCGATGTTTGAGACTAAGAGAGTTAAAGTAACAACTGGAAGTGTTTTTCGTACTGGGCTATTATTAATAATACTTTTAAGATCACAAATACCGAATTATTGGAAAGATTGGACGGTGTGACATTGTGTGGCTCAGTTTTCGTAGACTTAGATGGAAGGGCACATTAGGTGGGTGGGCGATGGTAGAATATCAAAGGACATCTTTTTTGGTGAAGTATACTATGGTTAAATGATCTCGGAGTTGACCTCTACTATGGTACAAAGATGTGTAAGCGGGAAATGATTAACACAATAATTGATATTACACCTTGAAAACAAGTTGCAGCAGATATCGCTTCATGGAGTGAAGATATCAGGACTGGAATCAAGATAGAGGACACAATGATTTCAAACAGGTCACACACTGAGAGTGTGAGACGTCATATGGTGCGTGGTGGTGGAAATTACCAAGTATTCACACGCATCCATTGTGGGAAAACATTTACAACACGAATTGATTTAAACAGTCAATTCACTACGACCATTCTTCCGAAGTCGGAGCGTATCTGCTTACACGGCGACGAACCACCAGTCTGCACACCAATAAGCCAGACATGGGAACAACGGATACTCACGTACACCTCAGGTCCGGTATGACATCACACTGATGTTGAACAACAGGATGCCTTCATCCGACATACAGGACTTCACGCTGCAGTTCACAGCCAGCGAACGCAAGCAAGCACTACCAGCATTGGTTGAAGTTATTATACCTTTTTTGAAATACAATATAACAAACTATCGTCTGTCTAGACGCAAGGTGCCAGTATTAGTAGTTTGTATAAACCACTGTGGTGTTTAATATGACCACCATATGTCAGCTTTAAAAACATGATGTTCATGTGCTAGTGTTCAGATGTTCAAATGTTGCACATTATCAGCATTTTCTTCTTCTTAGTCTACGATATTCTAAGAATTCCTCAGTAACATTTCTTCTTTAGTGATTGCAAAATGGTCCACATTTCATCTATATGTTGCCATGGGAAAGTTGCATGTTGTCAAGAAAGTTTATATTAATGCATTTGCTGGTTATGGGCCATAGCTTCTTACCACTGTTGAACTCCTGCATTGCTGTGGCCAATCTTCATCTTTCTTCTCTTCAAGTCTCACATGATGTTAATTAAGGAGCCAAGCGCTTCAAAGTATGTAACCTTTTCAATGTCTTCTATGTTTAGTGTCAGTTTTAGTTTAGTCAATGGATCAACATCACGGCACACGGGTGTAACCAATAAGTGCTCCGTTCTCCTCCTAACTCAAGCCTGAGTCAGGAGAAACTCAGCTCAGTGCACGAACTACATAGCACCGGCGAGGATCCTGAAATACTTTGGGTAGATTTTTTAACTCAAAACTTTGCCCGGGCAGCGCCGTTAGGTTACTATTTGTTTATGTCCAACTGCCAAAGGATGTTTTACGTGCGCTACAATACACACGGGCTTCCGATCTCACTACCCAGAGACCAGGGGAAAATTGTTGTTACTACATGTCCACGTAAAATAATCCCGGCCCTCACCAGAGCTTGAACCCGGGACCTCCAGCACTCGAGGTGGACACCATACCGAGAGACCACTCAGCCTCCTTTAGGATATAAGAGATGATGTATGTTAACTGAGTGTTTTGTGGCATATGGCAGAGCAGCAACAGCCTCACTACACTGTACCTGTTCGAAGCCACTGTTTGTAAAGTCCCCCAACTGATTCGCATCTGTTTCCACATTTCTTCCCCAACCTTTCCTTAACATCCCCATTTTTATCTCCCTTCTATAACCACATAGAAGACCCAGCAACCTGGCAGACTGACTGGCACTCACAATGTCTTCTATTTAGTTCACGTGTTGTTTTGTCCGTGTACATTACACTATGTTTGGTTTTTATTGTATATTCAGACATGGATTTCAACCCGCGCCTTATCTATTGACAAATAGATGTAGCTCTTCTAATCCTTAGCACTATTTTAGAGACGAGTCGTCTCATCTGCATATCTGAGTTATGGAATATGATTTCCAACAGTTACACATTGATATTAATTGTTGCTGGTCTCAAATATGTTCCTGCGCTAGTTGCATTCCGGCAAAGATGTTAAACAAGAGTTAGAAGAGAATTCATCCATGTCTCACCTCATATCTTATATACACCCTAAAGCAGTTTTGTGTTTCACCGGCGACTCTGACAGTTGCTTGTTGTTCAAATATAATGATTCACTTAAGCTAATGGCATTTGCTGGAGACATATCTCTCATGAAATTCCACAATAACTAATTCTGAACACAGGCGAAGGCATTACTGTAATCTGTGAAACAATTAATAAGATCTTCATTGTACTTTTAGCATTTCTCACATATTGTTTGCATGTCGAAAATATGATTAGTTCCACTGTCCTTACTGAAACATGCTTACACTTCTTGTAATTCAAATTCTCATTGACTTTTAATGATGTTAATGATGATTCGCTGGAGAATTTTGCTACCACTAGTTATTAATGCAATACTACGATAATTGGTGCATAGTTGTACATTTCTTTTACTGAGATAAAGTAATTACTGAAACTATTTTAGCTAAAGTAACATTCCTAATTGTGTGAGGCAAAGTAAAGACTAGGATTGTGTTAGGTAAACTAAACAAATGTGATTCTGTAAGGTAAAATAACAGTTGTCATTGAATGGGGTAAAGAATAACCTGAAGTTACATTAGCTAAAGTAACGAATGCGACTGCATGATGTGAAGTTTAAAAAGTATCAAGTATTAGGTACTTAACTAATATTAGTTTGTGAATTAAATTCTCGACTATTTTCCTCTTATGCAGATCTCTGGTAGAGACTTCTGGAGGCCTGACCCTTCCAGAGCTAATCAGCTGCTAGGTTCATCTTGTCTCTACTAGAGATCCAACACAAGACTATCGTCTTGGAAGGCGAATACACTAACCAGACATCGCCACGGCTACCTAATTCACATAATAGGAATTATAGTTCTTCGTCCTCTTCCTATTCTTCTTTATATATCTTAAGACAAGTGTGCTTCTCGTCTAGATATTAATCTCTCTAATTTATAATACTGTCTGCCTGTCTCAGAAATGCGCTGGAGTAAAGTATACGTATGCACTTTCTCTAGACAACTCCATACGTAATAACTCCCTCCCCATCCGGAAGTTATAATTTCTATAAAGTTTACTTCCTCTTGACAAATACCATACAACATAGCGTGCTCTACCCAAGCTTGTGTCATTAGCATCATCATCATCATCATCATCATCATCATCATCATCATCATCATCATCATCATCATCATCATCATCATCATCATCATCATCATCATCATCATCATTATCATCAAGTGCCTTGCCGTCTGGTATGAACTATCAAGCTTCTCCAAAACTTGCAACCTCCAACAGCATGTAACAGTTCGCAAGCCCGCCTATGCCAAGACACAATACTTTCAAGAATTTCTCACAGAATCCTCCTCTATCTCTTCCCACAAATATTTCCAATGGTCACAATATGCTCCAGTCTTTATCTGTTATTGTTTTATTACACATAAGAGGCGTGTAAAGACTGCATGTGATTTCCAATTGATATGGTGTTGTTATCGTACACAAGCATGTTTTTACACTTATTTGAAAAAAGCTTTGTGGGTACTTTTGCCTTAATTCACCCCAAACAAACGTCACCAGCTATATTTAGGGTCACCAGCTACATTTAGCACTGACGGTGATCTCCTCTGTGTTCGGGTCGGTGCGTTTCAATTGCCCCACAGTGTTTCTTTGGGCTTTGGCCACCGTTTCTGTGTGAGTGTGTGTGTGTGTCTGTCTGTCTCATCATGAGTTTTCTGGAACTGGCAGCAGCAGCAGGCAGCAGCTGTCCACGACAAGCCAGAGTAGCGTTGCCTTTTCTGCAGCAGCATCATGGCATCTGACATTCTGCTAGACACTGTTCTCATAATCATGTCATCATGGTGCTATCGCTGACTGAGCGTCAGGACAGATGGGAGATGCCGACGACGACTACGACATTCACCATGTATGTCGGCAGGACATCCTCCCGCTGAGACAAGGCGCACATGGCTGCAAGGCCTCGCGTCTCCCGTACAGACAGATCATCATCATTCTTTTCGTATACTGCTGGTCTCAAGAGTTGACAAGCATTTCATTTGGCCAGTTACAGTTGGGGCGCGCGGGGGATGTCGCCGAGAGCAACTGTTGCACACCGATAAAATTGCGCACCGAGCTATGACGGCGCAACACAGGGAACCCCTGGATGTGACGTCATACCCTGGGATTCCGTTTGTTTGGGGTGAATAAAGGCAAAAGTACCGCTTTGTGTACGATCTTACTACCCAAGCTATCAAGGTCACATGGTTGTTTCTTTTGTTTAGTGGCATCTTTCGTAACTTTAATGCTAACTGAAAGAAAAGTTACGGTACTTTTGCTTTCTTTCACCCCAAACAAAAGGGAATCCCAGGATATGATGTCACATCCAGGGGTTCCCTGTGTTGCGCCGAACATTCAGGGGGTTTCCGTGTGTTGCGCCGTAGCTCGGTGCGCAATTCTATGCGGCGGCGGTGGTGCGCTATTCTTTCACTTTCCGGTTAGGGTTAGGGTTAGGGTTAGGGGGCAGGGTTAGGATTAGGTATCACACGAACGTTCTTGATGATAAGTGCGTGAGATTGTCGTTGTCTAGGTAACGATGCTCCTGGTGTGTCAATTGAGCTATCTAACTGTCTCTTAATCCAACTCACCCCTACAGTGCACATTCACCAGTCATGAAACAAGATTGAGTTGGCGCACATAATCTTTTAATCCAGAAAGAACACGGACAAACGGAAAATGTTTATACATCCAGAAACACAATGTAAATCCACCGAATAAGTATATCCTCCTCACACTTAATCCGCACACATCACTGTCTTCTCACGGCCTGTTTCATATCAATCCACACGACAGGTAATCCAGCTACTATCCCCAGCTGGACCTCACACATCACAACCCACACACTGGGTCTAGTCTCCCCTAACTGTAAACCCACTCTGGGTTCAGGCCTCTATTAACTATCCAACCCCCACTGGGTTTTAGGCCTGCATTCACAACTCGGAGAATAACACAACACAGTTCTCCTTCGACTACCGACTCGTTCGGTGTCTAAATCTCAACTCCCTGAAGTCCCTTGACTTCACACGAACCCAACCTCAGTCGGTCTTTGCTTCCACTCACTAGTCAAAGTTTTCCACTGTCTTTTAACCCTGCTGTGTAGCCCCTCCCACCATTACACCCCAGCCTAAAACTGTCTTCCTCCCCATCCATCCCCTAGGGGTTTCCACTCACACCCGCCCCATTTTTTCTCATGGCTGGTTGTTCTACTCATAGCCAGGTCAGTCACTTTACTGTCTCCCACTTTCATCCATTCTTTCGCATGCCCGGTCACTCAACTCACTGTCAATGACCCAGGCTTATGTCATTAGGATTAGGGTTAGGGTTAGTATGTGTACCCTACCCCTAACACTAATCCTAACCCTACCCCTAACCCTAATCCTAACCCTACCCCCTAACCCTAACCCTAACCGGAAGGTGATTGCAGGACCGATGCAAATGAGGATCGAAGGGAGACAGAAACGGTTGCCACAGCCCAAAGAAACAACACTGTGGTGTGGGGCAATAGAAACGCACTGACACGCACTCCACCCGAACACAGAGGAGATCACCGTCGGCGCTAAATATAGCTGGTGACTCTAAATATAGCTGGCAAAGTTTGTTTGGGGTGAAAGAAAGCAAAAGTACCAAAGTTACATTATAATGCTAGTTAATTTAAGTGTGCACAATGTTTGGTCCAAACCTACTTTTTGTTAGGATCTCAATCAGTTTAGTCAGTACAGCCACCCGCATCTGTTGTATTGACTGTATAAGGATTCTACAAGCTAGCAGATGTCTGCAAGAATATCCCACTGTTTAGAAAAAAACATGGCGTGTAATACGAGTAAATATCATCCGATGTTGGTTTCCTTGCGTGGAAGAATTACCCAGCCACATCATTGCCAGTTTGGCTGATTGAAACAATCAACATTACACGGATGCATGGAAGGAATGAATAACTAAAAGGAAGAGTTGATATATGTTTGTATTATTGGTTGTTGGGGGTCTGGATGCAGAAGTTTATAAAGTGATGAGCAGATGAGTGACTGTTTGAGAACATATGTGAATAGATTGTTTCTTCTTCTTTTATTCATTTGAAATTTGTGTGTGTCTCGTGTATGAATTTATGTCATGCTTAGTTCACTCAGTGGTCCATAGAGATTATCTTCCACTGTTATTTCTCTAGGCCAGAAAGTTTGCCTGGATGTGTTGTATTTTCGTGCAGTCTAGGAGTATGGCCGGCTTCCTGGCCTAGAGGTTAGCGACTTTTCTCCGTAATCTCGTATACTCTCGTAGGTAACGTGACGACGGTGAGAATCAGCAGTGGTTCGAATCGCGTCGGTAACTTACGGGCAGCTCAGAAAGCAATGGCAAACTACTGAGCGTAATCTTGCCGAGAAATCAACAATCAGCTGAAAGATGCTGATGTTGACAGCAATGTCCTGTAAAGGATATGCAAACAAACTTGGAGTATGTGGTCTGCGGCGTCAATCCGCGTGTGCACATCGCCACTTGTAAATATATAAATTGATGCAAATAGACAGGTTGAATGTTAATATGAAGTGAGTTGACTGATTCATGGATTGCGATAATGGATAAGAGTGTAATTAGTAGATAGATAGATCGGTACGTTGAAGATTGGTCGGAAGAGTCTAAATATGGACAGTAAGGTATAGGAATGGATTTTGTAACAAAGAAACAGTCTTAACATTGATAGAATCGCATGGATGCAACAAGACAAAAGTCAGGATAAGAGCATGATAAGCTGCATCGATCAAAACAGCTCATGACGAGCTAAATAGTCTAAATATGGACAGTAAGGTATAGGAATGGATTTTGTAACAAAGAAACAGTCTTAACATTGATAGAATCGCATGGATGCAACAAGACAAAAGTCAGGATAAGAGCATGATAAGCTGCATCGATCAAAACAGCTCATGACGATAATGGACATAGCGACATGTGAGAATAATTCAGTGGTAAATTTGCAGATAAATTCAATGATGTTCTGGATGATGACAAATGTGCAGAGATTCCTTTGAATGATGAACAAAGGAACATACAAATTCGATGATGGTCTGAATGATAAATACATAGACAGAGAGATTCGATCGTTATTTAAATGATGAATAAATGAAAAGATAAGAACGAAAGAAAGAAATTTACTTTCAAAGGTCCATCTGATATTCTATCCTGCTTATATCTATTCTCTCAAACATTAATCCCAGAGGAAGGCTAACCTCACTAAAAAATGCCCGCCGGAAGTCGGAAGTATCGTCCTACGGGTGGCAAACTAAAAATTGACACTACGCATTTACGTCCGAGTGAAATGTCTCGTCCGAATGTCTCCCGTGCTAGGAACAGCTCTGACTACCTAGTTTCCGAATGCCGCTCTTGTTCGGAACAGCTCTGACTAGGTAGTTTTCCGAATGTCCGCCGTGCCCGGAACAGCTCTGATGGGTACAGGGACAAGCACATGTCCGAAAACTCGCTTAGTGGAAACCAACCGCAGAGCTGACTGGTTTGTGCAGGAACGGCCCAGGGCGAGCGAAATGCCCAATAGATTGAAGTGAGGAATTAAAACAGCCATGAGCAGGACGTGACAATTCCCTCGGTAAACCCAGCACCAGAGCGTTATGTGCCGGCTCTGCAATTATGGAAGCCACCCAGGATGGCGGAAAATGCTATGGACTGTCCCTGCCTTCACTTGAGGGATGACCGTGTAGTCTTCGACTGTTCCAACTAGACCAGCTGAGATGTGGACGGTACCACAAAAGTGAGAGTCTCCCAGGATTGCTAACCTGGTCAAAAATGCACGCTAAAAGTCGGATGTGTTGGCCTGAGGGTTTCGACCCGAGGGTGCCTAACCAGACACACCGCAATCACATCTGAAAAAATCACTCCGGATGAACGCAAAGAAGAAACATTAATCCATGCATGCATCACTTATTCAGCTAATCTTTAGTTCAACGACAAAATTAGAAATAATAATGGCATTTAAACGCATGGAAAATATGCAATAATCAATAATGCATGACTTACTAAAAACATGTTGACATTGCAGTTATCATTACATAAGATAGATATATCGTAATACAGTTTGAAGAATTGATTTAATTGGGATTAAAAAATTTTTTTTTAAAGGAGTTAGGAGAATGTTTATTTTACTTGTCCTTTGAGATTATTATCTTTTAAAGGGGGCATATAGTCTGTACTGAGATAGTGTTCAAATAGGTTGCGAATGTATGTATACGGATTTGTAATGTCTTTGATTTGTTGTGGAAGATTATTCCACAGTTGAGCTGCGGTGGAAGCTGAGCTTGTTTTGCATATATGTCCTAGGGTTAGGGTCATGTAAAATATTTAATTGTTCACAATGTCTTGCGTTATATTTAAATAAATGCCAAAGGTAACTTGGAGCAATTTCATATAGGATTTTGAGAATTAGTTTTGCCTTATTGAAAAGTATGCGTTTGCGGAGTGGCAGTAATTGGAAAAGTTTATACAGGCTAGAATTGTCGGTAAGCGTATTACAATTAATTAAACCCACTTCAATTTTTCTGTCATGAGTAAAGGCGCTTTGTGGTTGAATTGAAACAACCATCACATATTGCGGAGCAATAGTCAATGTGTGTTTGTGTGTTAGAAGTATCACCATCATCATCATTCCGTGCTATGCCGGCTGGGGTAGGCGATCATGCTTCTCCACAAATTACGATCTTCGACGTCATGGAAGACTCAGTAATATTTTCACTCTGTCTTCCTCTCTCTTTCTGCAAATCTTTCCGCTTGTCACAACGTATTCCGATTTTTGTCTTCTCACAAAATGGCCAAAAGACTGTGACTGCCTCTTTCTGATGTTTTGATATGTTGTCTTTCCGACTCCGCTTCCCGTAAAACGTTCTGATTGCTCTTTATGGCTGTCCAATTAATTTTCAGCATTCTTTATGCTTGCTTGCTTGTGTTCATTGGCTTGAGCTCCAACGCAAAGTCCTGTATGTCGGATGAAGGCATGCTGTTGTCCAACATCAGTGTGATGTCATACAGGACCTGAGGTTTGCGTGAGTATCCGTTGTCCCATGTCTGGCTTATTGGTGTGCAGACTGGTGGTTCCTCGCCATACAGGCAGACACTCTCCGACTTCGGAGGAAAGCATTCTTTATAAAACCACACCTCCAAGACTTCCAGTGATTTTTTCGCCTGTTTACTAAATCTTCAGGATTCGCAGCCATATGTTAAAACTGGTTCTATGTTACATGCAAGAACTCTTTTCTGCCTTTCAAGGACAGTAACTTATTGAACAAAACGTTCTTCGTGTGATAGAATGCAGTTTTTGCTTGTCCTATTCTGCTCTTTATCTCAGTGATGCAGCTTCCATCTGATATATCCATGGTCCTAGATATCTGAATTTCTGCACTTGCCCCAAAATAACGTCCTGTACTTTAAATGAACATTTTGGTACAATCTTTTTCTATGATATCACGATGACTTTTGTCTTTCTATTATTGAAACTAAGGCCTATTCTTTTACTTTAGACAACCACTGTAACTATCATTTCCTGCAGATCGTTCTGACTTGTTGCTATTAAGAAGGTGTTGTCAGCACGACGTAAGTTATTTTTATTATGTCCACCAGCCAAGATCCCTGGTATATTTTCTGTAGATCTCATTATATATTCACTGTACAATTATAACAAATCAGTAGATAATATACAATCTTATCTGACATAATTCTTTATACACTGAAATGTTCCTACAAGGTTGTTGATTCCTATGGCTGCTGATTGCTGCCAATATATGATCATTATTATTCGCAGACCTTTGCCGACGATGTTCAGTTCCTCTAGTAATTGCATTGTTTCTTCATGCTTCACATTGTCAAATGCTTTTGTGTAGTCTATAAAGCATAAGTATAAATCTGTTTTTACTTCTATAGCTCTGTCTAATAGTGTCCTGATTTTATCTATCGCTTTGTTGTTGCCATTTCCCTCCACAAATCCACATTGTTTCATCACCAATTTCTGGTTTAAACTTGTTTCTTATTATTTTCATAATTATTCTGAGTAACAGCTTTGTCATGTGACTTATAAGACTTATTGTGCGATGCTCTTCGCATTCTAAAGCGCCTGGTTTCTTTGAAAGAGCTGTAGAGATGGATTTTAATAGGTCACTAGGAATGTACCCACTAGGGTAGAAGTATAGAATATCTTTTTTTGTTTTTATCAAGGACATTTGTAATTTTAGCAAGTTTGTAGACTGTATTCGCCGTTTGTTTAACGAGCTCTTCAAAATAGGAATTACAGGTTAGATTTCTATCAATGATAAGACCCGATGGTTTGTGCTCAGTTTCACTTTCTAAAGGCATCTTACCGATGTGGAGCTGAAGAAGCTCTCTGTGAGTTTAGAGTGAATTCTTTGTTATGTTACTATTACCGTAGGTTTTGTTTTCGTAAAGATAGATTCAGTGAGGTCTGAATTTCGAAAGAACAATCGACAGAGTGATTCGGTAAGGTTCTCAATGATGAACAGAGACATTAATACTTTTATGTTTCTATGGAATAATGTGGTTAGGTTTTGACTGTAGATCAACTGCACTGCGCAAGAATATTTTCATAAATGCTTCAGCTCCACCCATAGATCACTCAAGGATAATCTTAGCTCATGCAGCAACTCAGAACTCAAGGAGAATCTTAGCTCATGCAGCAACTCAGTAGCACCGGAAAGAAACCACTGGTGCATACCCGAATCACCAATGCTATAGATATACATTTAGTGAGTAGATTTTCTGCTAAGGAGACATGTTAGACGAGACCGAATTTGGAATCTTTTTTTTTCTAAAATTGGAATTGGGATTGGAAGATTTTCTAAATTTGAAATTTGGTCTATTAAGTCTGCTTTTATAGATTGCGAAATCCCATGGAACTTGAACGTACGCGACGTGCTCCTTAGTTACCAGAGTCGTGGATCAGCCCCGTGTTCCTGTTTCGACCATGCCATGTAGCCAAGCCATCCAGGTATTTGCTTCTAGGTCTTCCCCTTGGTCTCTTCCCTTCGATCTTGCCAGTTGTCACCAAGTTCTCCAATTAATTTCTTCTTATAACATGCCCAAAAAATTGTGACTGTCTACGTCTAATGGCTCTAATCAGTTTACAATCTTCATTTGTTTCCTGAAGGACATGCTGATTGGTTTTTCGCTCCGTCCATGATATTCTTTGCACTTTCCTCAGAAATCACATTTCCACAGCCATCAGTTGTTTTTCAGTGTGTTATACTTCACATTCATACAAAAGCACAGGTTCTATGTAGCACCTCAACACTCTTTTTCTCGTTTCAATTGATATCTTTTTATTGGTCAGTATGATTTTCATCTTGCAAAAGGCTACCTTCGCAATGGCAATTCTTGTTCTAATCTCTTCAAGGCACCTCCCATCATATGTTATGACTGTGCCGAGATGACAGTATCGATTCACTTGTTTAAGAATATGTCCATCTACTCGTATATCACACTGTGGTATTTCCTTCTTCCCAGTGACGACCATAATCTGTGTCTTCTTAATATTCAGTTCTAACCCTAGTTATTCACTGTGTGCAACAACACATCTACTAAATTTTGCAGGTCCTGTTCATTGTCTGCAATGAAGACTGTATCATCTGCATATCTAATGTTATTGATGTTATCTTCCCCCAATGTCGATTCCTTCCATATCTTCTATATTTCTGAATATATTTTAACTGTACAGGGAAAAAAGATCTGGATCTACACCACACATCTTTTAATAGGCTGATATTAACCTACATCGTTATCAATTCTGATGGCAGCTTGGTGTTTCCAATATATGTTTTTACAAGTCTAAGGTCTTTTCCATCAATTTCTTGATCTTCAAGCATCCTTATCATGTCGACATGTTTCACTTTATCGAAAGCATTTATGTAGTCAATAAAGCAAAGATATAGATCTTTGTTTACTTCTATAGAACGCTCAATTACTGTTCTCAATATATACACAGCATTTACTGTACCCTTGCCTTCTACAAACCCACATTGTTCTTCTCCTATTTCGGGTTGTATTTTCTTCCTAACTCTTTGCATGATAATTCTCAGCAGAATCTTCGTGATGTGGCTCATTATACTAATTGTTCTATGTTGATCGCATTCCATCGCTCCTGATTTCTTCGGGATTGCAATAAATATAGAATTACATAATTCAGGAGGTATATCTCCAGTATCGTATATTGCGTTCAGCAGTCTGGTGACTTGGTCTATTCCATATTCTTCTAAGGCATTGATCATTTCTGTTGTGATGTTATCTGTACCCGGGGTTTTGCCAGTTTTCATATGGTTAAGAGCATTCTCAACTTCTGTCTTTAAAACTGACGGTCCTTCATTATTATTCCGATGATCATATTGTTCTTCTCTTGTATCATCGTAAAGATCTTTCACATAATCTGGCCACACATGTAAAATCTGATCTTTTTATATTATGATTTTGCCATCTTTGCTTTTTAGGCAACCCGTTGATGTGTGTGTTCTTTTGTTAGTGTTGTCATTAATTCTTTTGTGCATTAATTTGGTATTCTGGGTGTTGTGTTGGTGTTCAATTTTCCTCAAGCCATGTTTCTTTTGCCTCTTTGCATAGCTTCCTAATTTTCCCATGAATCTCTTCATATGTTTCCTTGTTAGTTTTGCTATTTCTTCTTACTTCCATGAGTTTTAAGATGTCTTCCGTCATCCATTTCTTGCGTCCTATTATCTTTATTTTAGGGATGGTTGTTTCTGCAGCTTTGTTGACTGATTTCTTTAATATTTCCCATTGATCACTGACGTCGTGAAATAATATTTCCATATCGGACAATGCATTGAATCTGTTCTTTACCTCTACGTTGAATTTATCTTTTATTTCCTCACTCTTCAGTGCTTGTAGATCAAATATTGTGTGTCTTTGTGAATATTTGACGTTCTTTAATTTTATGCGTAAATTGCTTAAGATTAATCTATGATCGCTGTAGCAGTAACTTGGTATAGTTTTTGCGACTTTTAAGGGATTTCGAAATCTTCTTTTGATGAGGATGTAATCAATTTGATTTCTGATCTTATGATCAGGACTTCTGCATGTCCATAATCTCCTTGGGTGCTGTTGAAACCAGGTGTTTTCAATAATCAAATCTTGCTCTTTTACCCACTGTATTAGTCTGCAATCTCTTTCATTCTGTTCCCTTAGTCCATACTTGCTTACTATGCATCCGTCCTGTTGATTTCCAACTTTGGCATTCATGTCACCCATTATGATAGTTACTTCAGAATTCTTGCATTTCTTGAAAGCTTTCTCTAAATCACTATAAAATTCATCGATGCTGTCATCACTACTGTCTGCTGTTGGTGCATAAACTTGTATGATGTTGACATCAAAAGGTTCCCCCCCCCCCCCCCAACTTCACCAGTAATACTCTGTCTGATAAAGTCTAATATCCTTTGATCGATTTTGCTCTCCCTGTATCCATTATAATTGCTACTCCTCGCTGTTGTTTCTCTCCACCAGAATAGATTATTCTATTTTCCTCAGATGTCATAATGCTGTCCTGTCCATCTGGTCTCACATACACCTAATAGGTTAATATTTAATCTTCTCATTTCATTCTTAATATTATCAAATTTTCCATCCCCACTCATAATTCTTACTTTCCAAGTTCCTACTTTCAATGTTGATATTCTTTTGCAAACAGTCGCCTGATGACGGTCTGGAGGCAACTGAATGGGTAATCTATTAATGTATACACACGGAAATGGAATATTCATAGACATATAAATGGATACATTAATGGCTTTAGACGCATGAAGAAAGTGTGTGTTTGGATATATGCAAGGAAGCATTGACTATATGTTAGCATGACAATTGTGTTTCCATGGTCAGATGAATAGACAGATTGATAGAAATGTACGTATGAAATTAGTTTACCCAAGGATAGATTAAACGGTGTATTGTTGGATTTGTGCCATGGAAATAGTGTACTCATGTGCAGATGGATACATTCCCTGATACCTATTTATAGAAATTCTTTTGCTGTATGGCAGTGAATCTTGGAATGTAAACTAATAAATCAGGAAGATCTTGGAAGCAACAGAGATGTGGTTCCTAAGACGAATGTTGCGAATTCCTTGGACTGCCAGAGTAACTAACAAAGACTGCCTGAAAGAGGTTATTGATATTACAACATTGCATACAACAATGAGAAAGAGACAAACAGCTGTGTTTGGTCATGTGATGAGAAGAGAGGCATTGGAGAACATCGTGACAACTGGAAAGATCAATGGGAAGACAGGACAGAGGCAGACCAAAGAGAATTATACTGGAAGGACTGAGATATTGGCATGGAGGAATATCATCATCAGAGTTGACCTAGAACAATAAAATTCGAGATCTGTAGAGAAATATCAACGCTACGCACGATGACAGTATATATATATATATATATATATATATATATATATATATATATATATATATATATATATATATATATATATTATATATATATATATATAGATATATATATATACATATATACGGTCTCCATGGCCTAGAGGTTACACGAATTTCTCCATACTACCGTATATCACGTGAGGAACGTAACATGCACGAGAATCGGTATCGGTTCTCGCCGTGTTGGTAACTTACAGGGTATATGAGCCGGTCGCTCAGAAAGTAATGGCAAACTACTGAGCGTAATCTTGCCAATGAAATCAACAATCAGATGAAAGATGCTGATGTTGACAGGGATGTCCTGTAAGGGATATGCGAATAACAATATACATATGTCTGTGTGTGTGTGTCCGCGTGTGTGTGCGCGTGCATGCGCGTGCTTGTGTGCGCGCGTCCGCGTGTGCGCGTGTGTGCGCGCGCGTGTGTATGTGTGTGAAACTAGGACAGCCATCATTAAGCGGGATAATTTTAAATTGGTGTGTTATACTTTGATGAATAGTAGCTTGCATTAAGCCTGTTTGAGAGATCTGTCATTTCCCACGAATTACAGAAAATGCCAAGAGACTTTCCGACGCTCTCCGTCACATTCGGAAGTCATTAGTCTTGTGAATGCGAAGACATATTGCGTGGCGTCACTTCCTTTTATCATGGCCTCACTTCCTTTATCATGGCCGCTGACATTTGATTATGCAAATCTCCGTTGCGTTAAGAAAAACAGTCATCGTGCAATACATGCAGGGAATCCCGCCGTTAGATCGATTGAGTGTGTTCCTTTCGTTAACCGTCGTGTTTATGTATTTGTACAGTAAGCAGATGACCCCCTTTCTCGCCACTAGGCGTTTAGTGTATATGGTGCAAGCCTTACAATTTAATAAATTATCAAGTATTGAGATCCATATCTTTCTGACCGCCTTTACTTCCCAATAAATGCCCTGTACATGTTGTTGGGCTGGGGTGACGTGGAAGAGCTGATCAATCTGAGTGAGAATTTGGATTTCTGCGTATGAGCACAGTGCCAGCAGACGAGCTTGTAGCCGCTGAGGTACGGCTGCTCTGAAACAAATTTAAGTTAGTTGCATGTCTTTAACATCGCGTCGCAGTCAACCCGTCATGTTTTGGCTGTATGCTATTTAATAGATAAGATTGCGTTACATAGTTTGCCATTGCTTTAATAATATCTTGAACAGATAGAAAAACCCATGAGCAAGTGCTACAAAAGGCAAATTAAAACCGCAAACTGATTAATTATACGTAGACAGTCACAATTTTTTGGCATTTTATGAGAGGAAATAAACAGGAGGACTTGGTGACAACTGGCATGATTGAGGGGGAAAGAACAAGGGAAGGCAAGCAAATATCTGAATGGCTTGACCTGATGGCATGGTCCTTACAAGAAAACAGAGCTGATCCACGACACTGGTTATCGTGTAAGGTGCGAAATATGACCGCCCACGCTTACCGGCATGGCAGATGCTGATGATGATTGGATTTAGAACGACCGAGACTCACACCGCTGTTAAAAATCAACACAAGACTATCTGCTTCAAAATAACCTGCTGCTAAATTCGAAAGCGGTACGCGTCTGCTCCTCTTTCGCCACAGACGCAGTAAAGCAATGTAGGGGTAATGATACTCGTAATATTTCATTGTCTTGTACGTGAAACATACGGCTGTGGGACATGAACACTTAGTTTAGACTTAGTAGACATTTTCAACGAACATTATAAACGAAATGTTACGAAGGCATTGTAAGAATATCTTAAAGAGAAAGAAAGGCTAAATGTGAATTACAGAGCAAACCAAATATTAGAGACATAATACGAGGGGGAATAAATAAGACACAAATGGCTGTAGAAACATAACTAAGTATGATAACAACTTGAAACAAGTTTATTTTTATACATAAATTGTCTCTTTATTTCTCAACTTAATTTATACCAACATTGATGCACTCATCCCATCGTTTTATCAGTCCTCCCAAACCGGCTGCATAGAACTGCGTACTCTGTTTTCTAAACGACGTTTTCACTTCACATTCAGCTTCGGCGTCATTCACGAAATGTCTCCTGCCAAGGTGGGTATTCAGTGGACCAGAAAGGTGGAAATCGCTTGGGGCTAAGTCGGGACTGTAAGGTGGATGTTCCAGAACTTCCCACCTTAGTTGGTTAATTTTCTCCTGAGTTAATCGAGCCGTATGTGGTCTGGCATTGTCATGAAGAAGCAACGCTCCTCTAGTTAGCAGTCCTGGAAATTTCAACCCATCATGCACAATGCTGTATGCTGAACCATGTTAGCACCCTATTGCAGATGCTACAGAGTCTATCGTTGCTCACTTGTCACCACCAATCATCTTCTCCACCCGCTGCACGGATGCTTCTGTTGCAATCTCAACGGAACGACCAGATTGGATTTAATCAACAATGTTAGAGCATCCTTGAGAAAATATTTTCTACCCAGCTATGCACCGCTTTACGGGACAAACATTTGTCAGCATAAAGAAGAAGCATTTTCTTATGAATGTCCTTTGCAGGCAGTCCTTTTACCCCAAATAACGCACAACAGCACGTTGCTCTTTGGTTGTACCCTCCGTAAGTACGGTCACCAATTTGTTTATGCGCTGCGCATGTGCATGAGACACCTAGCTCCACCTGACGAACGGGTATATAAATGTCGATGTTGCTATCACACAATTACACCTAAAGAAAACACCAACTACATTTACCTGCCATCCCACATAACTGTGTGACTTACTTATTGAAATGCCCTCGTATTTAACCCGACGTTAAATCAACACTAAGGCATGAAAAAGAAAGAGGAGAACAATTAAAATAATGACTAATCAACAGGATACATACTTGATCAGTGCGTTGATGGGGCGCTACGCTAATATTGTCATGAGCGCGGTTGGTCGAGGTCTCGACGCCTTGTTCGTCGCTTGCTAACAGAGGACAAGACTGGCCACCTATCTCTCCATGCATTTAGACCTACAACATGTGATGATCTTGTCAAATAGCATAGTGGGTGTCTGCCTCGGAATTTATATAATCGGCTAAATCAGTGGTTCTCAACCCGTGGGAAATTCCCCCCTAGGGGGAATTTTACGGTTTCCAAGGGGAGGGGGGGGGGGGGGGAGAGAAATTAAGATTATTTCAAGATCGCGTTAATACAAGAACCGATTACTTGATATTGTTTTTCCCTTCATACTTTACGGTTCTGTACGTCTCACCCTTCTAAGATTCAATTTATAAAGTAAGTAAACCCACAAAGCACGTTTTATGTGGACGTCCAGACTTGTTTTAGTATGTGCTATTAAATTTAGCTTCCATTATTAATTATACTGTGATTAGGGGGGGGGGGGGATTTTAAGTAGGACATACGAAAAAGGGGGGGGGGGATGACGTTCTGAAAATATGGTGAAGGGGGGCACGAGCCAAATTTTTATGTAGGAAATACGAAAGGGGGGAATGGCGTTCTGAAAATATTGTGAAGGGGGGCACGGGCCAAAGAGGTTGAGAACCACTGAGCTAAATGGTGTGACAGATTGACCAGTGAGGAGTTCAGGGAGATAACTGACCAAACACCGTTGTGGAGTTCATGGAATGAATGAATCACCAAAAAACAAGAAGTAGATTGTGAGCTTTACTAAAACACGATTACAAGAAACAAATTGGACGTTGCGGCCCAAGCCTTCGTCAGCACAGAACAAACAAACACAAACAACACAAAACTACATGAAACACACTACATGACAATAATATTAAGGGTACTTATCTGTAATCTGTGTCCTAGCTTGGAGTGACTGACGACTGACACGAGATTCGACGGCTATCAGTGGATTGTATGGGCCGGATGTATGGTCAACGGGTCAAAGGTCAAAACGTCAGAAGCTCAGCTATTGGCTAAACAACTCGGCGGGAAGGGTGTGCGGTGGAGAGGCGCCCATGTGGACAAAAGTTAAAAAGTAGGATAGGCGAAAGATGTCACGGACGCACTTCACAATTGGCAATTTCTCTTTGTGCGCTCGAAACACAGTGGCGGAAGATTTCATTGCGTTGGTACTCACAGAGGGGCATGAGTAGCGGTCGCATGACAACAATTTCAAACCTCCGAACGCAAACCTGCTAAGAAATCCCAAACAGCAGAAATAATGCTGGGGCAGACTGCGACGTTTGCAAAGGACATGCAATTACCTTTTAGAGAACTATACAACTGGGGAAGGGGTGGGAGGGGGTGGGGTTTGAAAGTTAAGTTATTATTGGAGTTCATGGAGAGAACTGACCAAACACCAGCGAGAAATTCATGGAGAGAACTGACCAAACACCGTGAAGGAGTTCATGGAGAGAACTGACCAAACACCGTGAAGGAGTTCATGGAGAGAACTGACCAAACACCGTGAAGGAGTTCATGGAGAGAACTGACCAAACACCGTGAAGGATTTCATGGAGAGAACTGACCAAACACCGTGAAGGAGTTCATGGGGAGAACTGACCAAACACCGTGAAGGAGTTCATGGAGAGAACTGACCAAACACCAGTGAGAAATTCATGGAGAGAACTGACCAAACACCGTGAAGGAGTTCATGGAGAGAACTGACCAAACACCAGTGAGAATTCATGGAGAGAACTGACCAAACACCAGTGAGGAGTTCATGGAGAGAACGACCAAACACCGAGAAGGAGTTCATGGAGAGAACTGACCAAACACCAGTGAGGAGTTCATGGAGAGAACTGACCAAACACCAGTGAGAAATTCATGGAGGAGAACTGACCAAACACCAGTGAGGAGTTCATGGAGAGAAACTGACCAAACACCGTGAAGGAGTTCATGGAGAGAAATGACCAAACACCAGTGAGAAATTCATGGAGAGAACTGACCAAACACCGTGAAGGAGTTCATGGAGAGAACTGACCAAACACCAGTGAGAAATTCATGGAGAGAACTGACCAAACACAGTGAAGGAGTTCATGGAGAGAACTGACCAAACACCAGTGAGGAGTTCATGGAGAGACTGACCAAACACCGTGAAGGAGTTCATGGAGAGAACTGACAAACACCAGTGAGGAGTTCAGAGAGAACTGACCAAACACCAGTGAGAAATTCATGGAGAGAACTGACCAAACACCAGTGAGAAATTCATGGAGAGAACTGACCAAACACTGAAGGAGTTCATGGAGAGAACTGACCAAACACCAGTGAGGAGTTCATGGAGAGAACTGACCAAACACCGTGAAGGAGTTCATGGAGAGAACTGACCAAACACCAGTGAGGAGTTCATGGAGAGAACTGACCAAACACGTGAAGGAGTTCATGGAGAGAACTGACCAAACACCGTGAAGGAGTTCATGGAGAGAACTGACCAAACACGTGAAGGAATTCATGGAGAGAACTGACCAAACACCGTAAAGGAGTTCATGGAGAGAACTGCCCAAACACCATTTGGGGAAAATTCATGGAGAGAACTGACCAAACACCGTGAAGGAGTTCATGGAGAGAACTGCCCAAACACCAGTGAAAAATTCATGGAGAGAAACTGACCAAACAAAAGTGAGAAATTCATGGAGAGAAACTGACCAAAACACGTGAAGGAGTTCATGGAGAGAACTGACCAAACACCAGTGAGAAAATTCATGGAGAGAACTGACCAAACACCGTGAAGGAGTTCATGGAGAAAAATGACCAAAAAAACCCAGTGAGGAGTTCATGGAGAGAAGTGAAAAAAACACCAGTGAAGGAGTTCATGGAGAGAACTGACCAAACACCGTAAAGGGAGTTCATGGAGAAAAACTGACCAAACACCAGTGAGAAATTCATGGAGAGAACTGACCAAACACCAGTGAGGAGTTCATGGAGAGAACTGACCAAACACCAGTGAGAAATTCATGGAGAGAACTGACCAAACACCGTGAAGGAGTTCATGGAGAGAACTGACCAAACACCGTGAAGGAGTTCATGGAGAGAACTGACCAAACACCGTGAAGGAGTTCATGGAGAGAACTGACCAAACACTGTTGTGGAGTTCATGGAGAGAACTAACCAAACACTGTTGTGGAGTTCATGGAGAGAACTGACCAAACACTGTTGTGGAGTTCATGGAGAGAACTGACCAAACACCGTGAAGGAGTTCATGGAGAGAACTGACCAAACACTGTTGTGGAGTTCATGGAGAGAACTGACCAAACACTGTTGTGGAGTTCATGGAGAGAACTGACCAAACACCGTGAAGGAGTTCATGGAGAGAACTGACCAAACACTGTTGTGGAGTTTCATGGAGAGAACTGACCAAAACACTGTTGTGGAGTTCATGGAGAGAACTGACCAAACACTGTTGTGGAGTTCATGGAGAGAACTGACCAAACACCGTGAAGGAGTTCATGGAGAGAACTGACCAAACACGGTTGTGGAATTCATGTGAGAGAACTGACCAAACACCGTGAAGGAGTTCATGGAGAGAACTGACCAAACACTGTTGTGGAGTTCATGGAGAGAACTGACCAAACACCGTGAAGGAGTTCATGGGGAGAAATGACCAAAACACCAGTGACTCAGAAGGTGAGGAATGGACACTGGCCCTGGACAGGCCCGACAATGGGAAAACCTGAGAATAGTTTAACTACAAATGCTTTCGTCTGGGACCTACAGTGCAGGGGAAATACAGGGGGACCTATACTATGCAAAGAAGAGGATTAGAGACAGAATTGAGTGATATATGAAGGACATGAACGGGGCTGTAGGAACTGAAGAAATTAGAAGACTGCTATGCATAGAACCAGACATTCGCTTCATTAGAACAACAGATTACATGGTGTGGTCAAGAATGCCCTGGTACCATGTGCCTCAAAGAGCCATATTGAAGACATATAATTGAAACAGAGCAAGGGAAAGACCACGTAAAAGATGGAGTGATGGTAATAGAAACACCTTAGAGAAATTAATACCACCACACGACGGGTGTTAGAAAGAGTGTATAACAGATCGTTACATCTCTCTCTCTCTCTCTCTCTTCTCTCTTCGCTCTCTCTCTCTCTCTCTCTCTCTCTCTCTTTCTCTCTCTTTCTCTCTCTCCTCTCTCACCTCCTCCCCCCCCCCCCCTCCCCCCCCCCCCCCAACAATTTATTCAGGGAAATGGAGAAAGGGAAAAAGAAGATAAGTGACAATAAAACATCTGTGAATGTATTGCTCATGCTGTTTCAGTGGCCTCCAGGGTTACCCAGAAAGTGATGTTTGTGTGTATGTTTCCCATACTTTTTAACTATTTTCTTCCACATCGATCAACATTTGGCATGCGTCTATTCCGACATGGTCACGCGTGCACGTGTTGAAATGTCTTTTCCCACCCTTTGCCGTTGCCTATCCAATGTTGTTGCCTATCCAATATTGTTGCCTACCCAGTGTCGTTGCCTACCCAAAGTCAATGTTATAATTCATAAATCTGTTTTCTAAACCACGTTTTCACTTCACATTCAACTTCGGCGTCATTCGCGAAATGTCTCCCGCCAAGGTGGGTTTTCAGTGGACTTAGCCCCTAGCGATTTACAATAAAGTGGTGCATAGTTGGGTAGAAAAAGCTACGAGGGCAAGTCAATAAATAAGTCACACAGTTCTGTGGGATGACCGGTAAATGAGAACAGGGCAGGCAGATCTATGCAGCTGGTTTGGGGGGACTGAGAAAACGATGGGATAAGTGCATCAATGTTGGTGGAAATTATGTTGAGAAATAAGGGGACAATGTAAGTATAAAAATAAACTGGTTTCAAGTTATCATATTTAGTTATTTTTCTACAAACATTTATGACTTACTTATTAACTTACCCTCGTATTTTGGGAAGCACAGCGCTCGGAGCAATATAGACTACATGACCCAAGGAGTGTCGGTTGATCTATTACAATCTGGCGCTAGCAGCATATGACCAACACATGAGAAGGCGTGTGTAAGGGACCTGGTCATTAATTTCTTTACATGACAACATGTTGCGAAAAGTTAACGTTTCACAAATGTCGGAATTCATGTCTGCTATCCCGTGTCCGATTTCCAATTGTCGAGAGATTTGTAACGTTCCAACGTGTTATTCCTCCAACTCCTATTATACGACATATCACCCGAGTTTTTAGCCCTTTTCTGTTAACTTCCCTAGTATCATACAGACACAACCGGAAACCAATCAGATCAGCAAGAGTCAGAGGCGGATGTTATAACCCCAAGCCAATTCGTCGCACTAAGTATCTATAGTGGACAGTAGATGTGGGTAGCGTAGTATTCGCTCCCAGTGGAGCATAGGACTTCAACTGATTAACGGCAGACATTACACACGCGTAGTCATGATTCGGTGGAGTATTCATCTGAAGCTTTTTACACGACGAGGTGCCCAATATCACGAAACCCTTCCTTAGTCCTATTATACGACATACTTAGTAGAATAAAGTATCCTTCCTTCTTCTTTCTTCACCACCTCCTCCTCCTCCTCTTCCTCTCTTCTCAATCTTATTCGTTTACTTCTTTCTCCATCTTCTTTCTCTTCTTCTTTCTCTCCCTCTTCTTCTTCTTCTTCTTCTTCTTCTTCTTCTTCTTCTTCTTCTTCTTCTTCTTCTTCTTCTTCTTCTTCTTCTTCTCTTCTTCTTCTTCTTCTTCTTCTTCTTCTTCTTCTTCTTCTTCTTCTTTCACTCTTCTTCTGTCCCCCTCTCCTCCTTCTCCTTCTTCTTCTGAAATTCTCCTTCTTCTTCTTCTTAGTTCATCTTCAGTTTTACTATTCTATCCTTCCCATATAAGGCTCCTATAACACATTGGCGAGAGTGCCGTAATATAGACCATATTACTCCTCATGTTTCTTACTTTCACAAACACTGGGGCCGAGGTCTATTATCTTAAACATGTATTTAATCAATAAAGTGCCGCCTTAACAATGAAGTCTGGTTGCGGTGCATGTCCGACAATGTCTGTCTGCCTCTTTCTTGTGGCCGGTGGCGGTCTACTGTTTGTTCACCTCTTGACCATATCTTCCCAAAATATGGCCAACTTAATCCGCGCTAGTCGCCTTTCACTCCAAGTCTCTTTACGACGTCTGTCTTTATTTTCTGTTAGAGAAATTAAGAGTCTATTTCTCTCTCTCTCCCTCCCTCTCTCTCTCTCTCTCTCTCCCCTCTCACTCCCCTCTCTCCACTCTCTCTCCCCTCTCTCCCCCCTCTCTCTCCCTTCTCTCCCCTCTCTCTCCTCTCTCTCCCCCTCTCTCTCTTTCTCTCTCTCCCCTCTCTCTCCCTCCTCTCTCTTCCCTCTCTCTCCCCTCTCTCTCCCCTCCTCTCTCCTCTCTCTCTCCCTCCTCTCTCTCTCTCTCACTCCCTTCTTTCCCCTCTCTTCCCCCTCTCTCTCCCCTCTCTCTCTCTCCCTCTCTCTCCCCTCCTCTCTCTCCCTCTCTCTCCTCTCTCTCTCTCTCTCTCTCTCTCTCTCTCTCTCTCTCTCTATTATATGTGTAACCATATACTGTTCAAAAAAAAAAAAAAAGAAACGCATAGCTGTCGAAGGCACACACATAGCCATACTTTTGATATTCAATAACATTTTTCATGTATTGAGTTAATTGTTCAAATTGCACCCAAGAATACCTTAGGGTTCAGAAAACCAATTGACAGATTTTTTTTTTGCATCTGGGTCACGGGAGCTTTCAGGCTACGGGCTTTCCCGTTAGTATGGTGTGTGCCTCCTCTTGCATCGATCAGCGACTAGCATCTCCTGGGCATGTATACGATCAGACGTCTGATGTGGGCCTGTGGGATGGCTGCCGACTCTTCCTGGAGTGTCTGGAACAGACCACGACGGTTGGTGGAGCAACGTCTCGGCGACAGGCACGTCTATGCAGCTCATCCCACAGGTGCTCAATCGGACTCATGTCTGGAGACAGGGATGGCGAGGGAAGGGTGAGAATGTTGCTGGCAGTCAGGGAACTGCGTGGTCAACAGTGTACAATGGAGTCTGACATTGTCCAGTTGAAACACAGACCTTTGGGTAGCCAAACGTGGAAGGACGTGGGGTCAAAGAATTTCATTGACGTATCGTGACGCATTAAATGTGAACCAACTGACTCCTTCTGCTGTAACTGATCATTCCCAACACCATTGCACTTCCACCATGGTGCGGTGGAGCTTCATTACCGCTATAGTGGGTAAAACGTTCTTTTCACTCATGGTAGATCCTTCTCCGCTGCAACAAAAAGAAAGATTCGTCACTAAACCAGACACATCTCCATTGGTTGTCTGCTTCCCAAGGACGATGCTGTTTAGTCCAAAGAAGTCGAGCTTGGCGATGGCGGCGTGTAAGGAGCGGTCCCCGATGAGTTCGTTGTGCCCGACGTCCAGCGTCACGCAGTCTATTCCGGAGTTTGATCAGACACATGACGTCCTGCAGGCAATAGCTGGGCAGTTGAGGAAGCTGTTGTACACCTGTCTCTGAGGTGACGAAGCCGAATAAAGCGATCATCCGCTGCTGTTGTCACTCTGGGTCGTCCACTGCGATGCAGATCTTCAATTGAGCTAGAGGCTTGGAATCTGTGCACCAAGTCGACTGATGGTACTCTGATGCACGTTTAGATGCCTGGCAACCTGATTTTGACTTTCGCCTGCATGCAGTAGGCCTATAGCAATGTTCCTTAAATTTATCGTTAGAGAAGCCATAGATATTTGCTCGAAAATGAACTGAATTGTTTTGTGTAGCGTTATCTTTTTATAGGGTTTCAGTTGCGTAGTCTGTGAATTGTGTTCAACCCAAATGTTGTTGCTTTCACGTGCACGCATCATATGCTGTGACAAAAATTTGGCCATAAACACTATTGAAAACTGCATTGTAATGATTACAAAAACGAACGCAATTCAGGTCAACTCGTGCATAAATAAATACATGTTTGCATATCCTTTACAGGACATCGCTGTCAACATCAGCATCTTTCAGCTGATTGTTGATTTCTTGGCAAGATTACGCTCAGTAGTTTGCCATTGCTTTCTGAGCGGCCGGCTCACATACCCCGTAAGTTATCGACGCGATTCGAACCACTGCTGATTCTCACCGTCGTCACGTTACTTACGAGAGTATACTAGATTACGGAGAAAAGTTGCTAACCTCTAGGCCAGGAAGCCGGCCACGTCGTGCATATGACACTGTAAAGAACATTTAAGGCTGGTTTTTATATACCCTAGCGCAAAATTTTACTTACTAACTCATAAAAACGCACCCTCTGATAACTATGGTTACTTTGTTTGAACAGTATATATATATATATATATATATATATATATATATATATATATATATATATATATATATATATATATATATATATATATATAATTGACACGTCCTACAATAACTCTACTCTGTGAAGGCCAGTGAATTTGAACCGCCGTTCAATATTCCAAGCAAAAACAAGAAAAGAAGAAAAAAAAAACATTGAAATACAATGATAATTTATAACAAGAAACCAGTGGACGAGAAAATAAGACGGACATTTGCATATTGCCAGCAGTCGATCAGATATTGGGGCCATGGTGCTGCGTCATGGGGAGTTGTCAAGGAGCGAAGAGATAGAAAACGTGGTAAAGTGACATAACGGAGTTAGCCTGCGAAAAAACAAATGAACAGCAAAAGGTGCAGATACATACTCAAAATTTTAGCTGCGGTAAGATCGTGTGTGATGGAAGTGGATAATATGTTCGACGTCCGACTCTTTCTTGAGCGCACTGGAGAGCGACTAACATGATTATAAATGAACTACAAGAGTTTCTTAAATATTCATCTTCATCATGTGCCATGCCGATAAGCGTGAGAGATTATGTTTCACCATCTCATGCGATCACCAGAGTCGTGTTTCAGCTCTGTGTTTTTGTCTCGCTATACCATTTGGCCAAGCCATCCAGGTATTTACTTCTCTGCTTTCGCCTTGTTCTTTCCCCCTCAATCTTGCCAGTTATCACCAACTTCTCCAACTTGTTTCTTCTCACAACGTGTTCACAAAATAGTGACTGTCCTACGTCTAATTTATCTGATCAGATTACGGTTTTAATGTGTTTATTGTAGGACATGGTCATTGGTTCTTCTGACTGTCCATAGAATTGTTTGCATTTTCCCCTGAAACCCCATTTCAACAGTCGTTGGATGTGCTTCAGCTTGTCTGTTCATTGTCGACGCTTCACACCCATACATATCCTTAAATATTGCCTGCGTCAAAAAGGACTACAATGGTATTACAGAATATAAAATGTGGAGCTCATGCAGAGAATTCGACAAATACTATATCAGATGAATCATGAGGGGAAGAAAAACACTAGCGCCGGATATGTCATACATTGTGAAAACATGAGAATATTATCAATATAAATGCATTTGTCTGGACTCAACAGACAATGTTCAGGGAATTGTCTGGCATGGAAGGGTAATCAGTGATGGAAATGGTTAGCCTCACCTCATAGGATGTGACCTAGACATGCGAAAGCGGAGCAGATTGTACCTCAACAACAATTACCGCTTTACTACTACCTTTACCTGCAGTACAGAAGGTTGTAACTAGTGTAAATATTAAACGTCGATTACTGCTACAATTGTAAACAGTCACAACTAAGAACAGAAAACAGACATCAACTGCATGATATGGCAAGAACAAGTATAACAAAAACACAAACATTTATTTGAATCTCGACTGATTGCTTGTTTTGTAGGTGAACCATCTGAAAGGCAAGATAAAATGTTCAGTTCCGAAGAACTGGTGTTTAGTCAGTCTGATCACTGAAATGAACTTTTTTTTTTCTATCAGAGTGAAGTTGGTATGGCGACTTTTTTTCTGAATTAGTTCAAAAGGCGACTGTGTTGTAAGGATTTATCCTATCCACGCTCACTAACCAAGCTTTGCAGCCAGCGACAACCGGTACTGGATATTCACATTAGCTGAGAATCATCTTAGAAGTTAACCATGTTGTGATACTGCACAACACACACGGACTGACTGGAATCACACCATAGCTGGTTATGTTTCCTTAAAAGGGGGGAGGGGGAACAAAGTGGTTTCGAGGTATGGTGTCCGCCTCGAGTGCTGGAGGTCCCGGGTTCAAGCCCCGGTGAGGGCCGGGCTTTTTCACGAAGTGAGATCGGACGCCCGTGTGTATTGTTGCGCAGTTGGAAATCGAAAAAGAGTAGCCTAACAGCGATGCCCGCGCAAAATTTCGAGCTAAAAATCTACCCAAAGTATTTCAGGATACTCACCGGTGCTACGGATTTCGTGTACTGAGCTGAGATTCTCCGGACTCAAGCTTGAGTTAAGGGTAGAACGGAGCACTTATGGGTTACACCCGTGTGTCGTGATGATCCGTCGACTAAACTAAACTAAACATGTTTCTTTAACTGTTTTAGGAGTTTGATTGTCAACCAGGTCGACAATGTAAAAGATGGACAGAAGGAATACAGAGTCTATGTGAATCTGGATATATGATGCCCATAAACGGTCACTATCCCGTTGTTTATGCTTCACCTCGACATCGTAAAATACAAGAAGAATAAGATGAGATGAAATAGTTGTCAACAGACTCAAACTAGAGTTAGTTGTATAATATGAATGTCATACTTGGGAACTGTCAAGGTGCGGTGTTATGTGTGTAGCAACGTGTGAGCTGGACAGACAAGAAATTAAATGCACATATTCTCAACGCTTAGTATTCTTTATTCTATTTAAAATGTCTATAGTAAGGCCTCAGTCAGATATGACTGAACTACCCTATGACATTAGACGCTACTACCTGCTTTCTATTAGCGCCGTTGTTGGGCGGCCCTTTCCAACCCCGACAACCCACATAGTGTTAACGGCTTCGGGTGGAGGAGCGCAATTGGAAGAGTACAAGCCTTACCCTGGTGCGAGAAGGTGCAACTTAAGACCACATATCAAGGCATGACTGACAAGCCCAAAGCCTTGTCCAGCAACTGCTCTATATGATCGAAGCTCCGACTGGTGGACAGAGCATTGTTTTGCTGACCCGGCATCTTCCACTAAGATGACAAGAATTGCTGAGAACCAGGGACAATGTAATGGCATGATGGGATGCATTCAAAACCACTATTCGATCTTGATAACTTAATTATGGTAATGATATTCACGATGATGATGGTTATAACTGTGATGCTGATGAATTATAGTAAAAGCAAGATTAACGCTTAAAATATGTGAGGTTATTATTTGCGGCAAATAAACTTTCATCACCATTATGTGATTTTCCCACTTGGCGTGGGTAATCTAAAGACTTACTCACCTTAATACCAACTATCCACCCAAAGAACAAATAAAGCCTCGTGTCCTGGACAATAAGTAAACATTAAATCACTTGAAGCTACATAAATCTAGTTATGCAGGCGAATTTTGGAAAACATTGAACAGTAAAACTTAACAATCAACCAACCAACCAACCATACACATAAAGTCACTAAATAACGGAAGAACCATCAACTCAAAATGACGACTCCCATCATTGGCACAGTAAACCAAATTATGCTATTCGTTTTACTTGGGTTCCGAAGCGTCACACGCAAGGCTTCTCAGACTCGCATGATTGTACACTTAATGGTTCTCAAACTTGCATGATTGTACAAGCAAGGTTTCTCAAACTTGCATTATTTTACACGTAATGTTTTTAAAACTTTCATAATTGACACGTAAGGTTTTTCATACTTGCGTGACTGAATACCAAGGTTTCCCAAACTTGACACATTGTACACCAAAGGCTTCTCATTGTTGCCTGACTGTACATGAACGTTTCTTTAGACGTGCATGATTGTCATAAATGTGTTTGTACCCGTTCAATTAATCACATTAAAGCACACAAATTTGGATTTATTAGTACAAGTAAAATGTAAAGTCAATAAAGTAAGGGACTCTGTTACACAACTTAAGGACCCCTGGGAGTATGCTCCTAGAAACATAGTTTCATAGACCAATTGGCCCGTGTGGGTGACGTGTCAGAATACGGCGGCCCAAGACATTTGCTGGTAACCATTTTAAGCTGGGATGAGCTGGAAAACTAGGTCATTTTACAATAATAGTAATTTGAACCCACCCCCAGTGTGCACGAAACCCCGGACAACCGGAACGCCAGGCGAGTATCTAACCACTATGCTATCACGACGAAGAGATTAAAAGTACTTTAATATCCACCGTGAGGCGTACTGTGTATTCAGTGCTGGCTGCAGATTTGCAGACAAGCCTTACATCAATTGTAACGAGCTTTACAAAGCAATTGATCACCGTATATCTGTGAATAGTAGACCCTGAATACAAGATTTGGGATAAACTATCAGTCAAAGAAATATGGTTTATTTGGAGAATGAAACAAGTCCCACGTGAGACTTAGAAGGCCAACATCAGTCAGTGAAAGGGGCATTCAGAGGAACAGTTAATTACCGTCATCGAAACCAAGCAGTCGTCGTTTTGTGGTCGAATTAATAGAAATCCATGCTAAAACAGTGTTTTAAAAACCGGAGAAATTTAGAATGACTGAAATATACAACTGGAAGATTTAGAGTGGAAGAGACTGAGACTGACAACGGGAAGATGTAGAATAATAGAGACTGCGATCGAAAACCGAAAGACTTAGAGCAGTGTTTCCCAACGTGGGGCCCACGCCCCACAGGGGGGCAATTCGACTGTTAAGGGGGGCAATTCGAAAATGGAAGAAATCGGCTGAATATAACAAAACGGGGAGACTTGACACTGAAGTTAACTAAATTGGAACCTGACATAACATCTCTTTGCAGCAAGCATCAAGCGCAAGGATCTCAATAAATTTAAATAATAAATAATTACTAATAATTAAAATAACAGAAAAATCTTTCATTAAAATTATTTTGTACTTGAATTTTAGTTCTCCATTATATGTTTTGAAAATTTACTTACTGTGTTTGCTCAATAATTACCTAGTGATTTCTTCCTAAAACCTATCATTCAAGTTTCTTTAGTGAACATTTCAATTTTTGAATATTAAAAATAATGTATATGTTGAGGGGGGTGGGGGCGTGGGGCAGGGGAGGGGGGCAATATGAATTTTAGAAAGGCTTAAGTGGGGCATGGCATAAAAAAGGTTGGGAAACACTGACTTAGAGTAATCGAGATTGAGATCGAAGTCCAGAAGTTTTAGAGTAATCGTGAATGAGACTGAAAACGGGAAGATTTAGAGTAATAGAGACCGAGTCTGAAAACTGGAAGATTTAGAGTAATAGAGACAGAGATTGAAAACCGGGAGATATAGAGTAATAGAGACTAAGATAAAAAAAAAAAAACTGGAAGATTTAGACTAACAGAGACTGAGATCGAACACTGGAAGATTTAGAGCAATACAGACTGAGATTGAAGACTGGAAGATTTAGAGCAGTGTTTCCCAACGTGGGGCCCACGCCCCACAGGGGAGGGGGGGGGGAATTTGATTGTTAAGGGGGAAAATTCGACAATGGAAGAAATCGGCTGGATATAACAAAATGGGGAGACTTGAGACTGAAGTTAACTAAACTGGAACCTGACATAAAGTCTCTTTGCAGCAAACATCAAGCCCAAGTATCTCACTAAATGTAAATAATAAATGATTACTAATAATTAAAATAATATAGAAACATCTTTCATTAAAATTATTTTGTACTTGAATTTCAGTTCTCCATTATATGTTTTGACAATGTACTTACTGTGTTTGCTCAATAATTTCCTATTGATTTCTTTACAAAACCTATCATTAATGTTTCTTTAGTGAACATTTCAATTTTTGAATATTAAAAATAATGTATATGTTAGGTGGAGGGGGGTATAAGAATTTTTAGAAAGGCTTAGGTGGGGCTTAGCACAAAAAAGGTTGGGAAACAGTGATTTAGAGTCTGAGATGGACAAAAGCAGAACATGCTGCATGAGTTCCCAACAAGACACGGAAGACGATTAAAGGTGGAACTCCTGGATTACACAGACAACCAATCGTTGTGAGGGAACGTTATCGCCGACACCGCCTAGCAAGACACAGCACGATCATGAACATGATGTAATTGTTATCATCTTATTTACTTGTTATTTACTTTTATTTTTAGTTCCACGACAGTAATATTGCTGATGTTATCTTGATTGGCACGTTGCCATCTTGATAGCCCATAGTTTGTGAAATGGAGTCATACCTCTCCATAGCAGAAAGCCTGGGCTCAACTTAGAGAACATGTGTTGCCCTTGAAGCACGATCCCTCTCTCGGCCTGCCTAGTTTACTCCAAAGTAATGCTAAATCCATTACGCCTGGAATAAAACAAACTGCAGAACCTCCCGAATCAGCAAAGCAATTCTTCAAATGTCAACTTGTTGGAGCTTTTAATCCTAGACCATTTGCCGATCAAAGCTTAGGGCCTGGTATGCATTTCCTTGCACTAGGGTAAGGCATGTGTACCCCCCCCCCCCATCCCCTTTTCTAATTGCTTTCCTCCGCCCGAAGACATTGGCACACTGTAATGTGTCGGGTTTGTTGAGCGCCGCACTAACAAATAGCAAGCAGGACCGTTTACTGTCATACAGTAGCTCGACCATATCTAAGACGAAATTGTTGTTTTACTGCTGTTATTTTAGGTCATCTTCCCACTGTTTATCCTGTAGTAGATTGATGTATGTTCTCACCACATTGCAATAATTTCAAGTTTGCCTTGCTATTTCTATTATTTCTTTATTCATCATGTTCTTTTGTTTCTTTTGCTTTCATAAATTATATTGCTCTAACATATTTCTCAAACTGTCATGATATCGAAATGATAAAGATGCTTGCAGATCTACAAATTAATTGGAAATACCTTAGACTTGTAAACAAATATATTTGAAACAACAAACTGCTATTCAAGTTAATAATGAAATAGGTCAATATCAGTCTGTTAAGTGAGGTGTGCGACGTAAATGTGTAATGATCTGTTTTCTCTTTACAATGGAAATGTTTTTAGAAATTTAGAAGATATGAGAGGAAACGCCGTTTGGGGGGACATAACATCAACTATATTAGATATGCAGATGATACAGTATTGATTGCAAACAATGAACAGGGTCTGCACAATTTATTAGATGCGGGTGGTATACACAGTGAACAACTGCGGCTAGATTTAAATTGTAATAAACAGAGATTACGGTCATCTCTATGAGAAAAGCAATACCACAGTGTAATATACGGGTACATGGGAATATTCTTAAACAAGTAAATTGGTACAACTATCTCGGAACAGTTATAACATTCTGATGGGAGGTGCCTTGAAGAGATTATAACAAAACTCGCCATGACAAGGGTTGCCTTTTGCAATATGGTTGCAACGAGAAAAGTGTGTTGAAGTGCTACATAGAACATGTACTTTTGTATGGATGTGACACGGGGATAATGACGAGACAAGCTGAAAAACCCCTAAGGTCAATGTTAATGTGATTTCTGAGAAAATGAAAAGAATACCATGAACATACAGTAAAACCAATGAGCAAGAACTACACGAAACAAATGAAAACTGTAATCTGATTAGAGAAATTAGATTCAGACAGGTAACATTTTGTGAGCATGTTATGAAATGAATTAAACTAGAAAATGTGGTGACAACTGGCAAGATTGCGGGGGAAAATAATAAGAAAAAAGACAGAGACATGGCTTGGACACATGGTATAATCGAGAAAAAAACGCAGATCTTATCCACGACTCTGATAATCGTATGAGATGGCGAAATATGATCGCCACACTTATGGCATGGCGTACGATGATGATCATCATATGTTATTGTGACTTTGCCAGTTTTTCTTATTATTATACCGGGGTTTTACATATTATCAAGCCATTTCTTGTTCCCATTTGTTGATTATTTTGTCACCATTCCTTCTGCATTTAGTTTCTCATTTCCCATTTGCACCACAGTTGAAAAAGAACGTGGCCGTGCACTAACATGTCAACATGCGCCATCTTAATGAAGTTCTCGCTTTTAATGATTTCCTGTTTCGATTATTTATTATCGTGGACTCTGTTCCATTCAAGAAAACTGCCTCAATATAGTGTGTTCAGCATTGATTATTTCGTATTCAGCTATGAATAGTTATTTTTAATAGCATATTTCGGTTTTGTTTATTCTGTTGTATTATGTTGTTGAATGTTATATAAAAGCAGAAGTGGGAATCAGAGCATTCAGTCCACCAGAAAGACGGTACATATTTCCAACTCAACCGAAGTCAACCTGTAGCAATATTCAGACTCCACACAGGACATAACATGATGAAATACCATATTTCCAATACGTTTGAGAAGCCCTAGGAGATACTGATGAATGTAACCGTGGAACTGGTAGATATACAGCTAAATATCTGCAACAGGAGTGTTTAACGTATGCAGAACATAGAACATCCTTTTGGCTAACACCCGCTCCATTTGAGGACACACTCTATGGAGATGTCAGCAAGCTCAAAATGACTGCTGCTTTCAATTTAACATTTTCACTGCCAAACAGAAACTAGGTTTGAATTAAATAGAAATGAATGGTGGAAATGGAAAGTAGGGGGTGTCACAGTTATGACTTAAAAGTTGATAATATGATAGCCGACATGCTCTATTATATACGAAATTAAAGGGGATTGCTTATGGAAAACTACTATAGTGATATTTTAATTATAGTTAGATTTATATGCCCATGGCAGTTACGGAATTTCGAATAGAATGTTTTATCACCCCAATGCAATTAATCAGTTAATTATATTGAGGTTAACAATTGAATATAGACGAAGAAGAGGGAGAATGGAGCGAAGAAATATTAAATAAAAATGTTACATATAACCAATTTAACTTCTGCCGCTGAGTCCTTAGAGAAAATTATTATTATTATTATTAATTTTTCCTTTTTAAGGGGGCAGTTAGTCTGTACTGGGATAGTTTACAAATATGTTGCGACTGTATGTATTGGGATTGGTGATGTTTTTGATTTCGTGTTGGAGATTGTTCAACTGTAGAGCTGCGGGATATGCTAAGCTTGTTTTGTAAAAGTCTATCCTAGGTTTAGGGATATGAATCCTTTGGAGTTGTGTGTATAGTGCAGAGGGAAGGCGATTCGTAATCCCGCATATCGCGTTCCAAACACAAATGCAACCGATTTAGAAGCAGACTGCCTCGTGTTGGTTTCCATACAATGGTATGGGTGCCGGATCTTAAGAAAGCAATGACGAACTACTGACCGTAAAACTTGCCCAGCAATGATAAACAGCCAATAAATGCTGGAGTTTACTGCTACGTCCTGTTTAGAATATGCAACAATTTCGTTTGCTAGTGTGGTGCAGACTAATGCTTCTCTAGTTATACTATTTTCATGTTTTCTCAAATTTCGACCTATCCAGCACAAGCGTCTTCCCTTCACCTCTTGGCTCATTGATATTGGTCTAGTTCTCTCCATGATCTTGATGTTTTTGAGTTTTGCCATACCCTGCATATGGAGAGCTAGCCACAGTGATACATCAAATCGCATCCGATTATGTCAGCAAGCACTTGTTTACAATTTTCCCTGGTTTATTATCATAGCCTTTTATGAAATAACTCGAAATATCATTGTCCTCTCGTAATCCACCTGGTCATTCTAACCCTGAGACGGAATCTGTGGTTACAGATTAGATACACAATTGCATAGTCGTAATTTATAAACACAACTACATTTTAAAGCAATCAAGCTGGTGAACACTCGACTTTCGTGTTGCCCCAAGGCGAGCAATCTAGAATATTGAGCATTAAACATTGCGACTTGAAAGCAGAAATCTCATTTTGAAAATAGCTAGCGGGAGTTGTTTTATGTTGTTGACATAAGGCAGATGCAGGATCTGCGGGCACGTGAGACGTGGAAGGTGTAATTAACGTCTGCATGTGTAATTGTGATAAATAAGCAGAGGAACAGAGAAACAGACATAGATTCTGACAGGCATGCGGCTAGACAGACCGACAAAGAGATAGAAAGACAAACAGAGCGACATATAGATAGAAAGACAATCAGAAGAAACAAATCGACACAAAACAGATGTAAGGACCGAGACACATATAGATAAATATACAGAAATACATACGGATGGACTGATGGGCGAAAGGACTTACAGACAAACAGACAGAACAATACAGAATGTGATGGGTGGATAAATGGATTCGTTGCTCATGACCATCGTGTTTATTGCCAGCTGGCGTAGGCGTCCATGTCTTTCCAAAGATCTAGGCCCTTGGTCCTCTAGAACAACTCTGCAGATGATATTCCTCCATGGCACTGTCTCAGTCTATCCAGCATCATTTCTCTCGATCGGCCTCTGTCTCTCTTCCCCTTGATCTTTCCAGTTGTCATGATGTTCTCCAATGCCGCTCTTCTCAACGCACGACCAAAGAAAGCTTTCCGTCTTGTTCTTATTGCTGTATATGCTGTTTTAGTTTAATTAGAGTATGCATAACATTAGTGGAACTGCGGTAAAGCTGTGGAAATGTAAACAATGTAAAATAACACAAAGTAATGCAGCTTTACAGAACACAATTACGAAAAACACAGGACATTGCGGAGACTAACCATCATCAGCAAACACATACATACTCAAAACACAACATATAATCACGGAGAAGACCCTCCAGTGACTACATTAATGCATAAGAACGGGATGAGAAGAATAACAAGATGAAACAATGAGAAAAATTAAGACAAATAAAACTTTGAATTTGCTACTTATCTCAGAATTCCAGGTTGTGGCATTAACACATGCAAACTAACATGCATTTCACCTTGATACTCATATATAGACAGCTGTGGGAGGCTGTGGTGTCATGTGGACCGGGGTAGGGGATGGTAACTGTTCAGTGGGGATCACAGGTCAATGAATGGAACTGGTACATTAAAAATAGGGAGGAAGGTAAGACGGGAAACTAGAAGCAATGGAGATGTGATGGTGGATCTAAATGAAAACTAAGAAGGGTACTTAAAGCTGCGTTTTCCAACGTGATTAGGTAATCGCTCTCACGCCAACCCTACTTGTCACCTCTTATGTATTGAATAGTAGATTAAATAGAATGTTGTACGTTCTTTGCAGTACGTTGCAGTAAACTCCAGATTTATTTTCTTGACAATCTTACGTTGAGTAGTTTGCCATAGCTTTCTGAACAACAAGTCAACGTTTGAGTCCACTTTAATACGGTTAAGAAACCCTCGACCCCACCAACAGCGCACTAGAAACTTTTGAACGAGCGCTCTTATCCTTTCAACCACGTCGATCGAGTGTTAGATTATAGTGTTAATATTCTTTGCTTCCATCATGGATCCTGGTATCATACGGGTGAACTTGTAACAAACGGGTGAACATGTAACATACGGGTGAACTTGTAACATACGGGCGAACGTGTAACAAACGGGTGAACTAACTAGCTTCCAGCTAAGTAAGTCGATAGAACTCTAGAACACCCTGACAGAAACTACAGTTACATCCCAATGCTTAACAATGGATTACAAACGGGATTGGAAGAAAGTAGCTGACGTACAAATAGTCGTCTAAATTGGACAACGAACGTGGAAAACAACTTGTTATCGATTGCTTCCTGTACGAAATGAATTCCTGTATCGACTAAATGATTTATTCTGTTAATTCCAGAGGCACGTTCTGATAGTGGTGTCTTGAAAATTCAGTGAGTTTCGTGCCATTGGAACGTTGCAATTTATAAATAAAATATATAGTAATACATCTTCTTCTTAGTTGTTCATGCGTCGATGTACACTTGTTCCTGCAGCGAAGCGCTGTTGTTTGGGCATTAACTATTTTGCAGACTTTTTGCAGTTCATAGCAAAAGCTAATGGCCGACGTTTGGTGCAGGAGAGCCTGGGAATATGATACTACATCATCTAGCTTAAGAATGGAGGTGGAGGCAGTCACTGCAGCTTTCCACTGGATCAAAATACGATACACACACACATCGTTATTGTAACTGACTCAGAAAGCATGCTGAGGAAGTGAGGACAGGCATGCTTCGTGCAGAGTGGCTTGCTTTGCCTCGGAGGTCACGGGTGGCAAGCATCGACTGGATCTTTTCTCCGGGGCATGCCGGTGTGCTGGGGAATGAACATGCAGACAGATTGGCTGGCTGTGCAAAACTTGGTGGAGTATTGATACATGACAAGGCAGACGTGGTTGCGACCTTGTGGGAGCACGTGCACACCTCGGAGGAGCAAATGGATCACCATAGTCTGGCAAGAATGAGGCAGCGAGGAGTAACGAGGGGATCTGGCCGACGCTCGACGCTCAGATTGCTACTGGTACTATTGGTGTTGTAACTCTTCGCTGGCTGAGGATGGGACGGAGCGCCTATGGGAATGCCCCGAATGCTGTGATGTCGGTTCCTAGATCAATCAATCATAACCGTTTTGCACAAGAAAATCGAGACACTTGAGCTTAAAGTGGTAAAAGCTCCACCGCGGAGCAAGCACGACCGGAGGCTTCTGATTATCAGAAGTGTCCACCTCCCCTGACTGAATTTACCTTCTTGACTCTCTCAAGGAGCGGGTTCGTTCGGGTTATGACTCCCAGACGTTTTTCTCCTGTCGTGCGTATTTACCTTCGAGACGTTCGTGATCGTCAATTTCGCATATCGGCCTCGCTAATTGTGACTGCCGAGAAGACACCTCACCCTCGGAGGACGAACAGACGAACACAGGGTACCGATACATCTACTAGCGTTAGAGTACTAGCAAAGTACTTAGAATATCGTGGACAAAGAAGAAACCAAAAAAAAAAAAAAATACTGACTGTCTTCAAGATCTGAATATCGAAGAAAAATGGCTCATAAACAGTAGACTGTCTTAGAAATGGAAATAATTTAGCTATAATAAAGCTATGACTATTGATTTCAAACGTTATGTTTCTGTGTCCTCTGGTCTTTCCTTCTGTCTTAAATTTCTTTGAGCGCCAAATAATACGAATTTATGAACGATCTTCTTCTTATAGTCTATGCCGATTGAGTCGATGTCTATCCAAAACCTTTTGTATCTTGCGCTGCAAATCATTTATAATATCAATGTTCCTTCATGCCATGATGTCAAACTTGGTATACCCTGCTTCTTCTACCTTCCACCTTTCCCTTAGTGAAGACATACTCCAGCTTTCTCCTTCTCATGGCATGCTCAAAGTATCTGGACTGTCTTCTTCTGATGCGAGTAACCAGTTCTCTTTATGAGTTAACTTCTTTCAACACTATGGGAAACCGACTGCACTAAAAAGACAGTGAAATTCATACAGCAGACAACAATGCAGATATAGACACATATAAAGCTAGCGAAAGAAGAACTCCTTTCAAGATATCTTCATTGTTTTTTTCTACCCGCCTACGGTGTTCTCATTATTCTTCTATAAAACCACATTTCCCAGATTCTTGTTTTTGTTTTATTTATTTATTTATTTATTTTATTCATTATTTTTTGGGGGTTAGTCTCACAGGACATCGCTGTCAACATCAGCATCTTTCAGCCGACTGTTGATTTCTTGGCAAGATTACGCTCGGTAGTTTGCCATTGCTTTCTGAGCGGCCGTCTCACTGTCACAGCCCCATATTATACCTGCTGACTTAATCTAATATAACGCATAACTACTGGCCCAATACGCACTTGGGTTTCCGCACTGCTCGGTGCATGCGTAATGCGCACCATTTGTTTAAGATAGAGAACGGAAGTCGCCATTGTTGTTAGAATAGTTAGCGTTTAAGATGGCGATAGACATGGTTGGGTTTTAGCAGAAGTTTAGGGGTTGGTTATTAAATGTCATTAGTGGCCAGACGGTTTAGCGGGTTATCAGTGTTTAGATGCTCCTTGGGTTAAGTGTGTTTATTCATGTTTTTGTGGAACCAACGCATATAACTAATAAATATTATTAAAATGTGATCACAACTTTGTTGCGGTTCGATTGCCGTGACAACCAGTTCGGGGCGATTGGGTGGGTGTCATTAGTATATTACTTTCTGTTATAAGCTATAGGTTTATTACATTCAAATACCGCGTAAGACACCAACGCGGCGAGAACCGCTACCGATTCTTGCTCAAGTTTCGTTCCTCACGTGGATATACGAGATTACAAAGAAAGTCTCTAGCCCTTAGGCCAGAAAGACCGGCATTTCCCAGATTAGCGATATAAAAATCCCTAACTCGAGCTTAATTCGAACAGTCGATCACCGTGTCGGTACGCAAACGTGATCTCCACTATACCACCGAGGCCCCCTTAACACCTAAACAAGTAAAGGACAATTATACAGGCTTTAAAGTGTACTGTGCGTATGGTGTTATAACCATAACTTATAGACCTACCAGCATTCGGTGGCTGATCATCTCAGTATGACGCCGACCACTTTTACTTCCCAAAGCATTTCCTAGAACACATTGTAGACTGGGTCTACCCGAAACCCCATTTGAATTCTCTGATACGTAGTTATAAAAAATTAACGTGCATGTAGTATCGACCAATGTGCATCGCGATCTTCGGAAATGAAATAATTAGGTAATAGCCACGGAAACATCAAACAGAGATTTGGCTTTGATAAATGTGATACTTTCACGGCATCAAGAATATACAGTAATTCGTGGAGCTCTCAATGGACCTCGCATCACTTAATCTAGCTAGAAGTTCAACCCAAAAGCACCAGAAAAGTCAGTCATATATTGATTATACTGTATTTGATTGCAAGTACATTTCAAAACAGCTAAAAATGCAATCAGCTAAGAACACATCAGTCCATAGTGGCATCCATTGAAGAAAAAAAAAAAGGCAAAAGAAACGAATACATTTCGAAATATTCAGAATAAGTTACCTAATATTGTACGAGGGTAATTTAAAAAGTAAGTCACAAATGGCTGCAGAAAGATAACTAAATATGATAACAACTTGAAACCAGTTTAGTTTTATACATATATTGTCTCTTTATTTCTTAACATAATTTCCACCAACACTGATGCACTTATCCCATCGTTTTATCAGTCCTCCCAAACCGGCTGCATAGAACTGCGTGCTCTGTTTTCTAAACCACGTTTTCACTTCACATTCATCTTTGGCGTCATTCGTGAAATGTCACCCGCCAAGGTGGGTGTTCAGTGGACTTAGCCTTTAGCGATTTCCCGTAAGGCGGTGCATAGCTAGGCAGAAAAAGTACGACAGCCAGTCAATAAGTAAGTCACACAGTTCTGTGGGGTAAATGAAAACAAAGCACGCAGTTCTATGCAGCCGGTTTGGGAGGACTGAGAAAACGATGGGATAAGTGCATCACTGTTGGTGGAAATTATGTTGAGAAATAAAGTATGTATGTATAAAATTAAACTGGTTTCAAGTTTTTATCATAGTTAGTTATTTTTCTACAGCCATGTGTGACTTACTTATTAACTTACCCTCGTAAAACAATCTTTAATAAGAGAGAAATATGAAGAACAGCATTTCGCGCTGTGTGCGATTGTCATAGGCATAGCGTTGCTTGTCCATGTACAGATTGAGTATTGGTATGAGTGGACTGCGTTATAATAACAACACGACGGTACATCCATTCTAAAGTAACTTGAACATATCATCGATGTGTTTCATTTATCATTTTTGCCTTTACACATTTACACAACTTCAACATAAACACAGCATCCTGCTATCACCTATATATTTTTTTTATTTGTTCGCATATCCTTTACAGGACATCGCTCTCAACATCAGCATCTTTCAGCTGATTGTTGATTTCCTGGCAAGATTTACGCTCAGTAGTTTGCCATTGCTTAATGAGCGGCCGGCTCACATACCCCGTAAGTTACCGACGCGGAGAGAACCACTACCGATTATCGCGCACGTCACATTATTCGCGAGATTATAAGGGATTACGGAGAAAGTCGTGTAACCCCTGGGCCAGGGAGATGACTTGTATACTCATAATAAATATACAACTCGAATAAAACTATGACACATCGTCAGCAATATAAATGTTGCATTGCCCAAAAAGACTCTGAGCCGGTCTGTCTCCGTCCACGGTCTCAGCTCAAGTATCGTGTTTAAAGATACGTTTCTCTCCTGGACGCCGTCGAAAGCGTGCTTCTTGCACAAGGCGATTCGCACCTTCAACCATGATGAGTTCCATGAAGCTGATTGCAGGCTCGTTTGTTCAGCCGCAGTGACAGAAGTAAACAGGAACATTCATCACATGGAAACAGTGAACAACTCTATGTCCTTGCCATTCTTCAGTGTTTATTGTTTATTATTGAAGTGTGAGCTTTAGTCAGACTCTCGATCATGACAGCGATGCTTTCGCCAGGCCACTCTGCGTAAAGAGCCCGAGCCTTGTGGGATAAACTCTGGTGCAATGAAATCGATCCTCTCGCTTTTAAATCCCTTTAGACAAACATATACCAAAAATATCCCATCGGGATTCAATCTCATTAAATGATGTTCCGTATCTTGACCTGGTTATACACCAGTATGCCCCTATCTGCTTGTGTGATGTTTGAGTACCGGCCTTGCACACCTTTCTGATTTCTGAGCTTGGATGGGCGAAGGAGAGATCTGCTTCACATTTCCAGTGGATATGATAATTTGGTACTTGTCAGAGAGGTCTCTACATCAACTTTACTGCCATAGATCCACCCCTCTGTATAGCGCAACATACTTCCATGCCAGAGCTTTAACCTGAGAGTTACAACCAATGAAGTGGTTTCATCAATGAATCAAGGAAACTGTCAGCAGAAGACATCGTGTAGCTCGCAATCCAAGGAAACCAAGTTAGCGGTCAAGGAAAAGAAATAAAATAGCTGATAACCTCTAACAAAGACAGATTAATCCTTTTACGTAGTTGCTTTGAAGTCGAAAAATGCGAAAACCAAGTGCAGTATTAGACTGGGGAAGTGAAACGTATTTAGATATTGTGCGAATGTAGAGACCTGGAAAGTCAATTTGACGCCAATCAGCCCCTGACAGCTGATAGTGTAGTTCGCGAAGAAAGGAGATTAGGCTTCGAGTCTCCAATTCTCGGTACAATGTTGCCCAAGGGCCCAGTTAAACAAAACACAAGATTTAGTAGACAAGGATTCTGGCCAAGGGGTTAACGACACTGTTCGTAATCCCGTATATCCACGTGGGGAAAACAGCAGCTGCGACAATCGGCAACGGTTCGCGCCACGCTGGTTACTTACGGGGAGTATGTGAGCCGGTCTTTCAGAAAGCAATGGCAAACTACTGAACGTAAAACTTGCCTAGTACGTCAGCAGCAGCTGAAAAATGCTGGTGTTGACTGCGACGTCCTGTAAGGGATATACAATATAAGAAAAGAAAAAAAAAGATTCCGGAGAAAAGCTGAAGCTGGACACACAGTTATTGACAAATGGAGTATGAATATAATGACTCGTTGGTTGGGCCAAGCAAGAAAACTCCCACGAGATAGATGGGACAGAAACTAAGGGTGGAGACAAGGGGGTAAAGTGGAGAAACAGAAGAAGGGCACTCGAAGTAATTTAACATCATGTACATAGCCTGGCAGGTGAAGCATGATCAAAGTTGACGCCTTAAGAAGCCCAGGGTCTGCCGATATAAAAAAAAAAGATGTTATAAAATATCCACCAGTTTCGAATTCCAGAATTCATGAAAATAAAAAAAATAGATCGAACTTTATACAATTTCCATTTAAGAGAAAATACTATGTCTCTTCGTTAATTTGTTAGGTAAATGATTTCTTGATTACTTAATTTGTTAGGTAAATGATTTCTTGATTACTGAATTTGTTAGGTAAATAATTTCTTGATTACTTAATTTGTTAGGTTAATGATTCCTTGATTACTTAATTTGTTAGATACATTACTTAACTTTCACGTAAATGATTCCTTGATTACTCAATTTGTCTAGTAAATGATTTCCTGATTACTTAAGTTTTAGGTAAATGATTCCTTGATTACTTAATTTATCAAGTAAATGATTTCTTGATTACTTAATTTGTTAGGCAAATTATTTCTTGATTACTTAATTTGCTAGGACAATGATCTCTTATAACTTAATTTTTTAGGTGAAGATTGCTTGATTACTAAATTTATTAGGTAAATATGTCTTAATTACTTAATTTGCTAGACAAATGAGTCCTTGATGACCTTACATGTCGAGAAATGCCAGAGTCTCCGTGGCCAAGTGGTTACGTCGCCTCCCCTCCCTCGTGCTCCAAAGGTGGTGGGTTCGATTCTGGTCTACGTCGTTCCGTCTCACGAGTGCAATTTTCTCGGAGGCTCCTGGGGGTCGACCTTGGAGCTGCGGAGTTAGTGCTTTGTAAGACGCTTTCAGCATGGCGCCCTGCGGAAATAGACCAAACCATGTGGTATAAACCCGGTGAAATGAAATCGACCTCTGTGTCTTTTAAAACCAAATTTAAAGTGAGAAATGCCAGCAGGGGAGGGTGGGCTGACTTACAGGCAAGCTCAACGTCCAATCATAAGCTCTGAGAGAAAACGTGTACTACGACCCTCTACATATCACTAATAACCGCTACCCACCCCTTAACAATGAATGACACTAAGCCATATTCACTACAACCAATACTACCAGCCATCTTTCCACTGCTTGGTATTGGGCATTGGCCATTTCGCCATGACAAGAATATTGAAGCCTTTCAGCTTAAAAGTGGAAGAAACCTGGCTCATAAATAGTATAGTTATTCGGAAAGTAAATTATATTGGTCACATTAAACGCCACGGTGGCTTGACCAGAGCAGAGATGGAAGGCGTAGGTAATGACAGAACGGGCTGATGTTGACCAGCACGCCAACTGTGATGAGAGTGACTAATATTTCCAGTTCATTTGTTAATTATACAAGAGGGTATTACACTATGTCGTCAAAGGATGCACGGAAAAGGATATATTACATTGTATCATCAACTGATGAATACGAAATAGTATATTAGATTGTATCATCAACAGATGAATTGCACATATTATATTAGATTTTGTCATCAACAGATTGCTTTTTTGTGTGATTTGTTCGCATATCCTTTACAGGACATCGCTTTCAACATCAGAATCTTTCAACTGGTTGTTGATTTCTTGGCAATATTACGCTCAGTAGTTTGCCATTGTTTTCTGAGCGACCAGCTCACATACCCCGTAAGTCACCGACGCGGAGATATTCGCTACCGATTCTCGCACACGTCACGTTACTCACGAGAGTACACGGGATTACCGAGAAAGTCGTGTAAACTCTAGACCAGGGAGACCGGCCATCAACAGATTCATGGGAAATATTATATTTGATTGTATCGTCAATAGATGAACACAGACGTAGATAACATCTTTCATTACAAACAGATGAACTGGATAGCAAATATTAGATCATGAACAGATGATCAGGAAAGAGAATATTAGAAAATCATCAGCTAAGAGAACAAGGGAAATATTATTATTATTATAAATTATATTATTAGAATATCATAAGCAGATGAACGGGAAAAAGGGCTATAAGACTGAATGATCAATAAATGAACAGGAAAAAAAGACTATTATCAACAATTGAACAGAAAGAGGATTACATGCTGCATTATCATTGTGAGGGACAAAAAATCCAGGAGATCAATTGAAATCCACCTTCGATATCATAGCACTTGATCTAAAACTAAACAACATTGCAGCAAAATGTGACAGCCCCAAGGATATATCATCACAGAACTATCAATAATTAAGCTGTGGATAAGTGGAGCGAACGGTCTTCCGTCACTGGGGTATTAGGTATGTGGAAATTCCCTAGATTATCCAAGTAATAGAATTGTAAATAAACCGATTGCGTTTCGTAACGTCGTATCCGCAGTGGTCGTATTTGTTAATGAAACCGGGAAAGTTGGTACGAATATAATTTACTTTCACTATTGTATTTTACCTGATCATTGGAAACTGTGTAGCGTATTTTGATATATAGCTAATACGTATAGAAAAGAAAAAGCAGGGCCGACAATGTTTGGACTATGTTATGCTTCCATGGTGTGAGAAGATAATTGCACAAGTATTGATTGCTACTGATAAAAATCGAATAAAGAAATGGAAGTCAGAGTACACACATATACACATTCAAAGCCATAGTGTAACGTACAACAGGATTCGAACCTGCCGCTGGCACACGAGAGCGCCTAGCTGAAGGAACACATGTACTTTAGCGTAAGGACAACTAGGAGCCAAAAAACGGTGTTTCGGTAGGCATATGTATCACAGCCAACACCTCATTTGGGCACGGGTATCTTCTTCTTCTTCTTTCGTTCGCTTGAAATATGTCTATATCTGCAATGTCGTCTCTTGCATGAATTGAACTGTTTTTTTTTCAGTTCACACAGTGGTCCATAGAGTTTATCTTCCACTGTCGTCTCTCTAGGCCAGAAGGTTTGCCTAGATATGTTATATTTTGGGCAGTCTTGGAGTATGTGCTCTGCTGTCTGCGACGCCAATCCACATGTGCACATGGCTGTTTCACCAATCTTGAATTTTGTATACATGTGGTTGCGTAATCTATTGTGCCCTGTTCTGAGGCGCAGAATAATGACTTGTTCTGGTCTGTCCATAATGTGGTAGTCATCTTGAGCAGGTTTTGGTGGCTTTCTGACTGATTTGATCATTCTTTTCTTTTGGTGGTATGTAACGGGCACATCAGGCTGTTCTTCTTTGGCTCCTTCCTTAGCCAATTGATCAGCTCTGTCGTTTCCGGGTACTCCACAGTGGGATGGTATCCACTGTATGGTGACTTTATGCTGACTGCTAAGTTCAGAAAGTAGTGTCCTTAGTACTGGCAATTTCCCAGAGAGGAGCGCCTCGAGTACTGATTTTGCATCTGTTAGTAGCACCACAGGTTGTGTATCCATTGCTGTTATTTAGTAATTTCTCTGTTGCTATCTTGATTGCCTCAATTTCGGCATCATAGTTATGGCAGTACTTTCCTGTCGGTACTCTGGCTGTGTCCCTAGTATTATTTGGGTATTCTATGTACACTCCCGCTCCTCCATTTCGAACAGCATTTTGTGCTGACCCATCTGTGTAGACTCGGATCCAGAGGTCCTGTGGGTATTCTTCATCAAGGAAGCTGAGAGTGGCTGTTCTGCGCTGCACACTGTTCTGTTCTTCCTTGTCAAGTATTCCTCTCACTTTTGTCTGGATTTGTAACGATAGTCTATGCTCATCTTTCCATGGAGTTCGCTCTGGAATAGTTGTTAGGGGGATACCAACTGTGTGCAGATCAGTGGTTTCTCTGCAGAGTCGTTTGGTCTGGTGGATACAACTACTTCTTTTCAACCGCCCCATAGCTAGGTTTTCACATCTGTTCTTCATAGGGTGGCCTGGCAAGCTGAGGAACTTTTCTGCTTGTATTAGCGTTTTCGTATCTCTGCGCTCACTCAGTGCCTGTGTCCTCCCCATCTTCCCCATTTCCACTATAGGGGTTGATCTCATCCCTCATGTGGTGACTCTAAGTGCTTGATTTTGCACCTTGTCCAGCTCTTGTAGTGTGGTTTTTGATGCTGAACACCACGCAGTTGACCCATATTCCAGGTGTGGTCGTATGCTCTGTTGGTAAACTTTGCTAAGTATTTTTGTACTGGCTCCACATGTGGTTCCACTTAGCTTTCTCAGGATGGCTATTTTCCTTCTGGCTTTTGCTACTGCTTTGTTGATGTGCTTTCTCCATGTCAGCTTGCCATCAAATGTTACTCCAAGGTATGTTGGTTCTTTATCTTCTCTTAGGGGTGTTCCATTTATCTGGATGATCCCTGCCTTTTGTTTTGGAGAGAGGGTAAATAGGGTGGTGCTGCACTTGTCAGTGTTTATGCTGACACACCATCTATTTGCCCATGCAGCAAATGTATCTACAGCTCTTTGTAGCAATCTGGTGGCCACTGATGCATATTCATTTGTGCTCCATAGAACCAGGTCATCGGCGTACATTGCCGCTTTAATTCCATGCGGTAGGTGAGCAACAAGATCATTGATGAAGATTAGAAAAAGTATGGGGGACAAGACTCTGCGTGAAAGAGTAGTACTTTCTTGCTCTTGAGTCCGTCTATCTGTACTCGGGCTCTTCTTTTGTGCAAGTATGCTTTCACCCATTTGTATATTCTTCCATTGACTTTGCAGTTTCTCAGTTTCTTCATCAGACCTTCTTTCCAGACTTTGTCAAAGGCTTTCTTCAGATCTATCCATGCCGCAAGCACAAGCTTTTTCTCTTGGAATGCATCCTCAATTTCTTGAGAGAGGTAGGTTGTCTGATCTTCCGTAGAGTAGCACTGCCTAAAGCCAGCCTGCTGTGGCACAAGGATGTTATTACTTTCAATGTACCACTGCAGTCTGTGATTGATGATGCGCTCCAGTGTTTTGCAGAGACAGCTGGTGAGGCTAATTGGTCTGTAGCTAGAGGCAATGGAACCATCTTTCCCTGATGTTAGGAGGGGTATCATGATTGCTTCTCTCCAGGCTTGTGGAACACTGCCTAAGGTCCAGCTGTTATTGAAGATCTGCAACAGCTTTGTTTTGGCCTCTGTTCCTAGGTTCCTGATCATTTCATTGGAGATACCATCAGCTCCTGGTGACTTTCTCATTTTCAGTTTTGATATGGCTAGGTCCAGTTCGCTGATTGTGATGGGTGCCTCCAGAACCTCATGTACTATTTCCTTCTGTCCTGTATGTTGTCGTTTCTCTCGAATCTCTTGTTGTTTCTCTGGACTAATTTTGATATTGCTATCTTGTGCGAACGAGTCCGCAAAATGGTCAGCTGCTTGCTTTCTTGTTAAGATTTTTCCATCTTTATGTAGTGCAATTTTTGAGTTTCTCCCTGTGCCCTCGTCATTTAGCTGTTTTATTAGCTTCCACAATTTCCTTGTGTCTCTTTCAAAGTTCAGAGACTCCGTTTTCTCCTGCCAGCTTTTCCGTCTAGCCTGCAGCTTGGCCCTTTGAAATTTGGCTTTTGCATGCTGGAATTTATTGTGGTGCTCTTGGCTGGGTGTGGCCTCTGCTTGCTTTCTACACACTTCAACATCATTATGCAACTGTTCCAGTTCACTACTCCAGTAGGGTTTATATTGTTTACGGGCTCCTCTTGGTACTGTTTCTCGCGCTGCCTGTAGTATGCATTTCCCAAACTCTTCAACTACTTTATTTATGTCTTTTTCAGTGTTCAGGTTTCTAACCAGTATGCTGGTGCGATGCTTGTACATTGCCCAGTCTGCTTTCTTGTAGTTCCACCTCGAGAGGGTGCTGCTTTCACTTACAAGCTCATTTTCTACGGTTAGAAAGACTGGCCGATGGTCACTGCCACCAAGTTGTTTCCCAACAATTCGTGTAATGTTCCACTCCAGGTCTGGTGAATGAAAAGCCAGGTCAGGTGTAGTTGTAGAGTGCCATGATCTCGAGTAGAAAGTATGTGGGTCGGACGGCTTGTTAATCAACATGAATCTATTCTCATCCTGCCAGTCTTCCAGTCTCTCTCCTCTCTGGTCCATGTGATCATAGCCCCAGCTCTGCGAGTGGCTGTTGAAATCGCCACACACAATCATTTTTTCTTTTAGTGGTAGTGTGTCCAGTGCCTGTGGGCGGTCACTTGGACAGTAGTAATTGATCAGATGTAGATCTGTATTACCTGTCTTAAGTTTAAGTGTCTGATACTCAGCCCCTTCCATGTAGACTTTGATTTGGGAAGCCATGATGTTATTTCTTACAAGGGTCAGTATCCCACCTTTTCGCCTGTCCTTTCGGTCAGATCGGTAACACTGGTAGCCTCTGATTTTGAAGGCTATATTTTCATTGAGGTGAGTTTCTTGCAAGCAACATATGCTTACTTTTTCTTGGTCCAAGATTTTTTCTAATTCTATTTTTTTGTTGCTGACTCCCTCCGCATTCCAGTGCATTATTTTAAGTCTTCGTTTAGTATGGCCAGTCGTCCTATTCTCATGTCCCCTGGCTCCACAGGACATCTGAGAAGGACCTCCAGTAGTTGGGGTTGAACCCTTTCGAGACATAGGGCCCGGCACTGCACCTGCCAGGGGGTCCAAAGCAGGGCGAGCACCATAACGTTTAGCAGTAGTCGACATATTCCATTTTGCGTGATTGCGTGGCATCCTGATTTCTGTGGTGCGCCTCTTGGCTGGTTGCCTCCGTCTTCAGCACCTTTCTTTGCTAGAGCAGACTATGGTCTCACTCAAGTGTAGATGTGTACGCGCGCACACGCCTGTCTGCGCATGCATGTACGTGCATACACATCTAGAGCATACTGGTTATTTTCCGGCGCCAGAGACTCGCCGTCGCCCATTCTCCTGTTAGTTTAAACGGGCCCGCCACGTGAAGGCCAGGAGTTGGACTTTTGCTGCATAGGTTATGTATTCACGAGCCATTGAGGTATTTAAGCAATGTTGGGCGCTCACCCCAACACCGCGCTTCGGCTACATACAGCAACATTTGGAACCCGCACGGTATCTATTAGCAGGGTTTAAAGGCGGGATGCTGGACTTCATTGTACCGGGTGTGATCTCATATGGTCTAGTCCAGTGGTTCTCAACCGGTGGTTAATCCCCCCTAATTTTAGGGTTTCCAAAGTGGGGGGGGGGGGGGGGGGGGGGGGGGGGGAATTAAGATTATTTCAAGATCGCATTAATACACGAACCAGTTACTTGATATTATTTTTCCCTCTATATTTTACAGTTCTGTACTTCTCGCCCTAATGAAGTTCATTTTATAACATAAGTAGGCCCGCAAATCACGTTTTATGTACATGTCTAGACTTGTTCTAGTATGTGTTATTATATTTAGCTTCCATTTTTATGTATAATGTGTAAGGTTGGGGGATTTATAGGGAGGAAATTCGAAAAGGGAGGGGGGGGGGGAGATGACGTTCTGAACATATGGTAAAGCTGGGCATGGACCAAAAAAGGATGAGAACCACTGGTCGAGATCCTTTCTGCTGAATTGTCTGTCGAAACCGTCGCCCAGAACGTGAACTCCGTAGCTTTAACAAGGTCCCCCAAGGAGTCTCCAAGAAAATAACACTCGTGCACCGAACGACTGAATTCAGAAACCATCCCACAACCTTCAGAGCTCAACTAAAGCGCTTAATAACTTTGCCACAGAAATTCTTTAATCAGCTATCTATGCATGTACCCCTGGGGACTCTCCGTGGTGAAGTGTTTACCTTGTCTGCCTCGTGCTCCGAAAGTTGTGGGTTCGATTCCTGCCTACGTCGTTCGTTTCATGAATACAATTTTCTTGAAGACATCAGCTGGTCGTCGCTGGAGCTACGGAGTTTGTACTTTGTTCGACGCTTTCGTCAGACCACTCTGGGGAAAGAGACCCAGCTATATGGGATAACACCAGGTGCAATGAATGAGTCGATCTTCTTGTATTTTAAACCTATTTTTGTGTGTGCAAGCACCCAGGTCTCCTCACATGAACCACACAAGGAGAATCTCTGCATCGATCTAAATGCGAAAAGTAAAAGACCAGACACCCAAAAAAAAAAAAAAAAAGAACGCATTACTGGACACTGAAGACAACTCAATGCTTCAACCACTTTAGACCAACCGTGCCAGTGTGGATAGTACACTACCGTTCAATAACCACCGATACAAATTCAATTAGCAGTTGAGTACATTTTCATTTTGGTGGGAAATACGCCTCCAGCCAGTAGTTTGTCTCTTTCTTGTGCCTTTTGCACCTCAATAGAGAAAGGTTTTCTACCAATCACGCCAAGTCCTCCTATCTTTTGCAATTTCCAGAAGCTACTTTCCCATCTTATTAGTTGTAGCATTTCCGCTCGCCATCCGTGAAGAATTCCTAGGTCAAAGGAAGAAACTTAAACCGATCCGGACTCTGTACGGCTTTCTGCTTTGGCGTCATAAATTCCTCTAGGAAAAGAGTCATATTTTATCATGGTTTACTGGGTTACTTTTCGTTTCATTAGACTTGTTCGAAGTTGATTAGATTTTGTAGCTAATGATTTCTACTGCTTGGAGTAGTCAGTCCCTCATCATCCCGTACTAGATGTCACTTACGTCATGTATGGTAGGTTCTTCTTCTTCACCATCATCATATAGCATGCCGATCAGCGGAGGCGGCCATGTTTCGCCATTTTACGCGATCACCAGAGTCGTATATCAGCCTGTGTTCTTGTCCCGACCATACAACGCAGAAAAAACCCTCCAGGTATGAACTTCTCTGCCTTCCTCTTGTTCTCTTCCCCTCAATCTTGCTAGTTGTCACCAAGTTCTCCAATTATTTCTTCTCACAACGTGAGCTAAAAAATGTGACTGCCTACGTCTGATTTCTCTAATCAGTTTACGGTTGTTTCTGCATGGTGGGTTACAGTATTACTATTTGTTGCTTCCCTAATGGGCCCATTTGTGTAAATAAAAAATACGTAAAGGATCCCTTTACACACCTTTGGGGTTTAAAAAAATATAGGTGCTATCCCCGTTATGTTTTTAGACCAATCGGGACTCGATGGATGATGTGGTCGATTTGACGCCGTTTTCCACAGAACATGTCCCCCCATCCATTTTTGTTTAGGTGGACATGGCGTTCCAGTTTTTGTGTGTGACGTCATCTACTATTATACTTATTCTTCTTATTAACCTCTTCTTCTTCTTGCCCCTTCATCATATCCCTCCTCTTTCTCTTTCCCCCTCCACTTCTTCTTCTACTTCATCTTCTTCCCCCTCCTCTTTCTCCACCTTTTTCTTCTTCCTCCTCATTTTCCTCTTCCTCCTATTTCCTCTTCCTCCTTCACTTCTTCTTCTTTCTCATCTTCCTTCTCCTCCTCCTCCACTTCTTCTTTACTCCTCCTCCTTCCCTTTTCCATTTCTCCTTCTTTCTCATCTTCCCCCTTATCATCCTCCTCCTCCACTTTTTCTTCCTCCTCCACGTCTTCATCTTCTTGCTTCATCCCCAATGGAGCACTGTCCCCCCAGCCCACTCAAGTCTAACCCTTTGTAGAATTGTTTACGATTTTGGGTTTGGGGTTTACCCTAAGTTTTTTTGTTTTTTTAAAATATTGGATAAGGTAGTCAGTCTCACGCCAACCTACCTTAGTCGCCCCTTACGACATGCATTATAGGTCCCGGTGTTACTATTCGCTGCTTCCTTTATAGGCGAAGACAACACACAAGCAACAGCGGAACCCAGGGCAAGCATCACAATTTTGATTCGAACTATGACCATCGTGCCCGCAGCCAAAAGTCCCAGCCACGCACTACCGAAATAGTAAATTACGTCCCAAAAACTCCTTTTACATTCCTTAAGACATATGATACCCAAAACCCATAGTTTTTGGGACTGATCGGCACTAGGCGCGTGACAGTGTTCGTATTGATTGATTAACTGATTGATTAATTTATTGACCGACATCACAACATTTCGGGGCATTCCCAAAAGGCGCTCCGTCCCCATCCTCAGCAGCCAGCGAAGAGTTCCAACACCAATAGTACCAGTAGCAATCTGATTATATGTCCATCTCGCCTTTCCTCTGAGCGTCAAGCGTCGGCGATAGTGTTCGTATCACGAAGGCCACCTTTTCTTCCCAAGATATTCTTAGTACCCATTTTAGGGGGATCAACTTGCCCAAACCCCGGGCAGTCTTTACAAATCTGATCTTGTCCGATGGGAATCGAACCGTTTGGGTACTGAAATGCTAGCCTTTAAAGTTTTACAGGAATAAGGAAGATTCCAACAAGCTACCTTCCCAGTAATTGTGAACTTTTCAAATGACTGTACGACAACGTTTTTTTTGGGATCAATGTCATCATTCTCATCACCATCACTATTATTATCACCGTCATCACCATCACCATCATCATCACCATTTATTATCACCATCATCACCATCACCATCATTATCATCATCATTATCACCATCATCACCATCATTATCATCATCAAAATTATCATCATCACCATCACCCCAACATTATCATATCACCATCATCATCACCATCATTATCACCATCATTATTTTCACCCAAAATCATCACCATGTTGTTTAGTTTAGTTTAGTTTAGTTTAGGTAGTTTAGTTTAGTTTTGTTAGTTTAATTTAGTTTAGTCGACGGATCAACATCGCGACACACGGGTGTAACCCATAAGTGCTCCGTTCTACTCCCAACTTAAGCCTGAGTCCGGAGAATCTCAGCTCAGTGCACGAACTCCGTAGCACCCGCAAAGATCCTGAAATACTTTGGGTAGATTCTTAACTCGAAAATTTTGCCCGAGCAACGCAGTTAGGCTACTCTTTTTCGATTTCCAACTGCCAAGCGATTTTTTACGTGCGCAACAATACACACGGTAGTCCAATTTTCTCTACCCAGAGGACCAGGTGAAATTTTGTTATTTGAAAAACCATGTGACAAAATTTCCCCCCCTCACCGGGGCTTTAACCCGGGATCTCCAGCGCTCAAAGGGGACACCATACCTCGAGACCCCTCAGCCTCATCACCATCATCATCACCATCATCGTCATCACCCATTGGCTTGACTTATGCAGGACGTTGCTTCCACGACACCCTACGACTATCTATCATAAGCCATATGTCCTGCCTCTGCTCCCGTCATTTGCAAATGATCGATCACGTCATGAATCCACCTTCTTTTTGATCTTCCCCTCTCCGTTTACCTACACACTTTCCCACAATAGTCATGTTTTCCCCCCCTTCATGCCAAAAATGCTTAATTTTCCGGAATTATGATAGACATAATAACAATCTTCTTCAATGCTGTGTCGTGTTAAACCCGATATTTTGCCCCGTTTACCATTTTATTTTTGTTACCTTTTAAATTTGGTATGTTTACTTGGTGTGTTCATGTTTTACTTGGTTGTTCATGATTCATTTGTGTTCCCTTT
>JACEFZ010021757.1:60000-113235 GCA_014155875.1 Cepaea nemoralis | reverse complement strand
TCTCAGAAACCACATTTCCACAGCCATCAGATTTTTTCAGCTTGTCTGTTCATTGTCCACGCTTCACATCCATATACAAGTGCTTGTCCTATGTAGCACTTCTGTAAATACAATGCCATTAGTTTCATTAATAACACACCGTACTTTAGTTCGCCGTCCGGGGCTCCTAAGAAAAAACTATACAGGGATCAAATACATTGTTCCAAGCTAGGAAGTAGTTTACTAGTGAAGAACATAAAATATCCCGAACGTGCACAACCAGCACCAGTTACAGGAGTAAACCTAACTTCACCCCCGGCGACAGCCACCTCTAAGTGTTCAGAAAACGCTCCTTCTCTTTCCGCACCACCATTGCCTATAAACCAGGAATACAATGCCGTGGATAGTAACCCACGCTCCAATCCCAGTGTTGTTAACTATGATGTTTTGTTTCCTCCGTTGCCCATAAAGCAGCTTCCCCTATTATGTCAAAGGGAACACCGTTAAACAATGTTGCTGTGCCCCCGATGTGTGCTTCTAGTGTAGGCACTTCCAGTAACTCTCACAGCAGTGGTCCCTCGTTGGACGGTAATATACACTCCTATCAGTGGAACCGTCAACTTTAACAGCTATTGCAATACAGTCCTGCAGCCCTGCATCAAGCTTTCATGATGTTACTCCAGCACAGACATTTTCCTACCCCATCTAATAGTCTTAACTACTACTAAATAAAGTTTCAAAAACTCTGAAATTTTCTACCGCAAGCTACATCATCCTTTCATCGTGCAATGTTCGCCAATCACGATCAGTGGCTCCACAAAGATGGCCTACGTATAGGCCATCTCAACATCTATCATTTGCTCAATAAATTACCTGAGCTTTCGGTAATATTGTGCAAACAATTCCATGTGTTTGGAATCACAGAAAGTCGTCTCAACGACAAAATAACCGACTCTGAAATCACTCTTAAGGGGTGTAAAGTAATTCGAAGAGACGCAAATCAAAATTTAGAGACATGTATTGCTGTATACATTTCCAATTCTTTCAACTGTTGCCGTAGAAGTGATCTCGAGTCAGTAGAGATAGAATGTGTTTGGTTAGAGGTGAAGCCAGCCAGTCAGCAACCGTTTCTCATTGGATACCTATATCGGAATCCGTGTGCTGGGTACAGTTGGTATGACTGTTTCACTACAATGATGGATAGAGTGTTTACAGCAGGTAGAGAAGTCATGATATTAGGTTACTTTAACATAGATATTATTACATCCAACCAGACATGGGACGATATCATTCTATCTTACGATTTCAAATAACTAATAAACCGTCCCACAAGGGTTACAGACACCTCCTCAACTATAATTGATCATATATATGTTACTTGTCCAGCTGATATTATCGAATGTTCTGTTCATGTTAGTGCAGTTAGTGACCATTACCCAATATGTTGTACATGGTCAAAAATTGGGTTCACAACTCCTAAAAATAAATATTTAATCATTAAATTTAGAAATCTAAAAACTCTCAACCAAAATTTATTTTGAGACGACTTATAAAATGCAGCCCTTGAACATGTTTACCAATTTTCTGATCCGTATGATGCACTAGCTTACTGGACAAAGACAGTCTACAGTGTGTTTGATAAACATGTGCCAGTTAAAGAAGTGAAGAATCAACATAAATCTCCATGGGTGACTCGTGAAGTTCTCGAAATCATGAGAGAACGAGATACAGCGCACAAAAATAAAGATTTTATCAATTACCGCAGACTAAGAAATAATGTTAAATATGAAATTCGTAGGATAAAGAAAGATCATTTCAAAAATTTGATTGTAGATAAATCAAATAACACAAATATATGGAAGGCTATTAACTCGCTAACCAACAAGAAACACTCTTCAGATTCAGAAATACCGGCCACTATAAGATGCGACGATTTCAGTTGCTTCTTTCAATCAGAAATAGAGAATCTAAAGATGGTATCAGCAATAAAAATCTTCGCTGTGCTGCACCAATTATTAGTGAGTCCTTGACGTTCATAAATAACCAGTGCTTGTCCAAAAACTACTTTCCATCTGCCTTTAAAATTGCTAAAGTTTATCATCTACTTAAAAATGGCTCAAATGATAATAGCGTCTTGGGTAATTATAGACCTATTTCCTTACTATCGTCGCTATCAAAGCCATTAGAAAAAACACATACATAAAATAACATTACACCATTTAATTAACAACAATCTAATAATTGACAGTCAATCCGGGTTTCGACCTAAATATTCTTGCCATAGTGCCCTAACAAAAATGACCGATAACTGGCATCTTTGTATCAACAATGGCAACATTTGTGGAGCAGTAGTTTGTAGACTTTAAAAAGGCCTTTGATATGGTAGATCATGATATTTTAATTAGAAAATTCAAACAAATGAAGACTAGCACCAGTATGGTGAACCTAATTATGTCATTTTTATCCGACAGACAACAAGTAGTGTCCTTCAATAACTGTCTATCAAGACCCATACAAAATAATATTGGTGTGCCTTAGGGCTCAATACTAGGACCGCTGCTTTTTGCAGTTTATATTAACGATCTTCCTTTATATCTAAATACTTCGTGTGACCTATTTGCAGACGACTGCACTATATACACTAGTCAAAAGTGACTCAGAGAGCTCTTTACAAAACGAACTTGATAACCTTACTAGATGGAGCAATGAAAACCGCATGATTATTAACATCGACAAAACAAAATCCATGCTAATAACGACCAGAAAAAAACTACAGACTTTAGCCATAACTGGGGCACCGCTCGATCTCCACGTGGACACATTACCTATAGGTAATGTAAATGAACACAAAACATTAGGTCTTTTAATTGACAGACATCTAAACTGGAGCTCTCATGTTCACGTCCTCACCAAGAGAATAGCACAAAAATTTACAAACTTACTAAAAATTCAGCACTTCTTGGATGAAAGCACACGAAAAATATTCTATGCATGCTATATCCAATCACTCTCGACTACTGTTCCACAGTCTGGGATGGGTGCCCTAAATCTAATATGAAACGACTGTGTTCGCTCCAAAACCGCGTTATACGTCTAATTTCTGGCATACAACACGTTGAAAGTAATAACTTATATAGTTATCTAAGACTTCTACCTCTTCGAAAGCGATTCCTTTTTAACAAAGCCAAACTAGTGATTAAAATTATATCTGAAAATACCCCAGAGTATCTTCTACCGTTAATTCAATCTAATGCAATGAACAGTAAGCGCTTAAATTTATTACAGGTTCCAAAGCCTAGATTGGACTTATACAAAACGTGTTTCGCGTATTCTGGTGCTCACTTGTGGAATAGCCTTCCACCAGATCTGAAAACGCCAATGAGTCCCCACACATTCAACCGAAAACTCTTTCAATACTTACTTCATACTGACTATATGCCTCCATAAGTCCACCTACTGGTATAATTTTTTCACTATCATCTTTCACTGTGTGAGTGAGAGAGTCGGCGAGAGAGTGAATGAGAAAGAGTGTGAGTGAGAGAGTGAGTATGAGACAGAGAAAGTGAGAGAGTATGTATGCGTGTGTGTCCTGCGTGAATGAAAGAGTAAGTGAATGTCTGTGTGCACGTATGTGTGAGAGTTGAGTGAGAGAATGAGTTAGTGTGTGAGAGAGAGAGAGGTTGTGTTGTGTGTCTGCCTGTCTGTGTGAGAGAGTGAGAAAGTGAGTGAGCGAGTGTGAGTTAGAGAGGCAGCGAGTGAGTGAGTGAGTAAGGGAGAGTGAGTTAGTGAGGAGGGGAAGAATTTGTGAGTATGTGTGTATGTGCGTGTGTGAGTGAGTGTGAGAGCGAGTGAGTGTGTAAGAGAGAGACAGTGGGTGAGTGAGAGAGTGCATGAGAAGTGAATGAATGAGAGAGAGAGAGTAAGTGGGTGAGTGTGTGTGTGTGTGTGTGTGTGTGAGAGAGAGATTGAGTGAGAGAATGAGTTAGTGTGAGAGAGAGGTTGTGTTGTATGTATACCTGTCTGTGTGAGAGAGTAGGGAAGTGAGTGAGTGAGTGTGAGTTAGAGAGCCGCCGGGTGAGTGAGTGCGTAAGGGAGAGTGAGTTAGTGAGTGAGGGGGAGAATTTGTGAGTATGTGTGTATGTGTGTGTGTGTGAGTGTGAGAGCGAGTGAGTGTGCAAGAGAGAGACAGTGGGTGAGTGAGAGAGTGCATGAGAAGTTAATGAGAGAGAGAGAGAGAGAGAGTAAGTGGGTGAGTGTGTGTGTGTGTCTGTGTACTTGTCTGTGCGAGTAAGAGAGTGAGTTAGTGTGGTTAAGAGAGTAAATGAGTGAGTGTGAGTGAGAGGGTGAAATTACGTGAGGCAGTGTGTATGTGTGAGTAAGTGTGTGGGTGGATGGGTGGGTGTGTACGTGTATATGCGTGTGTTTTTGTGTGTTTATGTGGGTGTATGTGTGTGCACGTCTGAATGTGCGTATGGGTGTGTATGTGTAAGTGTGTGTAAATGTGTGTTTGTATGTGTGCTTGTGTGTAAGTATGTTTATATGTGTGTTTATGTGTGCGTACATGTGTGTGTGTTTATATGTATGTGCGTGTGTATATGTGTGTATGTGCGTGTGTATATATGTGTATGTTCGTGTATGTATGTGAATGTTTGTGTGTTTGTGTGCATGCATGCAGTGTATGCGAGGGAGTGTGTATTTGTGTGTATGTGTGTGTAAGTATGTGTGTATGGGTGTAGATGTGTGTATGTGTGCGTGGGTATATGTGTGTATTTGCGTGTGTATATTGTGTGTATGCTCGTGTGTGTATGTTTATATGCTTTCGTGTGTATGCGAGGGAGTGTGTATTTGATAGCGAGAGGGTGTGTATCTGTCTGTGTGTGAGTGAGAGTGAAAGAGTGTGATATTGAGTAAATTAAAGATGGAGAGAGTGACCTAATGGGTGAAATAGTGATTGCGAGAGAGAGAAAGAGAGAGAGAGAGAGAGAGAGAGAGAGAGAGAGAGAGAGAGAGAGAGAGAGACAGTGGAAGAATGGATTTGTTAGTGTGTGTGTGTATGTGTGCGCGCATTGTTTGTGAGTGTCTATGGGTGTGTGTTGGTGTATATGTGTGTGCGTTCGTGTATATGTGTGTGCGTGCATATGTGTGTGGTGTATTATGTTATTTTAACACTGAGATATGTAAGAAGATAATTGGATAAAAGAAATGACCATAGTATGATTGTAAATTGTGCAGCAACATGTCTACATTGAAACATTGAAAATTGCTAAATTATAAAGGTTTTGATTCAATACCACCCATTACTATCATACTTAGATATTTATAAACTCATCTTGTTTGTAAATGTATCATATATATGATATAAAATAACATTCACAGTCGGCAGTAATTAATTATCACTACAGAAATACAGCAGATATGCAGAAGTGACCTAACGACTTTTGTGACCTAAGGTCTTTTGCACACAAGCACTTCACATTTCAGGAGAATGATATTACATTATAGGGAGAAATATAGATTTTCTGTCAGAGTATGGCTTGGCAAGTGAATCGGTCATAATTTGGGTTCAACGCTCGTAGTGTGCCATATGTTTAACCACCTCTGCTACACAGCAGTTTGTTACTATTATATTAGCTTTGAATTTGTTCTAGTTAAATACTACTACTAATTAATATGTTCGTGTTATTATCACATCTCTTTTGCTCTCTCTCGCTCTCTCTCTCTCTCTCTCTCTCTCTCTCTCTCTCTCTCTCTCTCTCTCTCTCTCTCTCTCTCTCTCTCTCTCTCGATATCTGTCTAGTTGTCCATTACATTGATAAAAGACTAAACTTGTTATTTATATTTCAAATTCCGGCATTTACAAGTATCAGAAAATCAAAACAATGTTTTCCCTTAGTGAATTTCAATAACGAAGACCATAGATTGTACGATTTATTGCCTGGCATATTTTGCTACATCTCATTGAAGACATACCTACATTGATTGACAAGATACTACACACAGGCGATGGGATCATGGGTAGGCCAACACACCACAATTACACACTTCCTGCGTCGTCCATTACGCGTCACGTCTTGGAAACCGGTCATGTAATTGATAGGGACATCGCTTTTCGCGCGTTGTTTAATACACAAAATAATCACTTGTTATGTTAGTTAGTCGCGGTTCCGGCTTCACGGCAACAGGTCGTCTCCATTATGCTCCCTTCCTGTGTGTGACATATTTTTGTCCAGTCTCTAAAAATCCCGAAATCCAGCAAAGATATAGAGAAGAAAATTACTCCGGTGTTAATGGGTGTCCTAGCTAGGAACACTAGTGGATTTAAATTTTAACATTAGTCCACTTCTCTCCTGCTCCTTTTTGATAAAATGGAAAATGTTGGAGTTGTAAATAACATCTAAATATAGCTGTGAAATTCAACACCTGTCGTTTGATCATCGGGGCCAAGACAAAGGGCAACCACCGGGAGAGTTATTTCCATTGTTTCAAATAGTTCCCCTTGGTGCTACCAAGCCTGAGCTGTCAATATCACACCCTCTAAACCAGTGGTTCTCAACCTTTTTTGGCCCGTGCCCCCCTTCACCATATTTTCAGATCGTCATCCCCCCCCCCTTTCCTATAAAAAATTTGGCCCGTGCCCCCCTTCACCATATTTTCAGAACGTCATTCCCCCCTTTCATATTTTCTAGCTAAAAATCTCCCCACCACTACACAGTATACATATAAAAATGGAAGGTAAATTTAATAGCATATATTAAAACAAGTCTAGACATCCACATAAAACGTGATTTGTGGGTCTACTTACTTTATAAAATGAATTTTAGAAGGATGAGACGTACATAACTGTAAAGTATGAAGGGAAAAACAATATCAAGTAATCGGTTCTTGTATTAACGCGATCTTGAAATGGTCTTCATTCCCCCCCCCCCCCCCGGAAACCCTAAAATTCCCCCCTGGTGGGGGGGGGGGAATTCCCCACCGGTTGAGAACCACTGCACTAAACCTTTAGATTCAGATTATCCCCCTTTTCATTACTGGATATAACTGCAAGTTACCTTCCCCCTTGACTTTACTATGTTGATTTGTCAACACCACGGCCACGTAGGAGTGACGTCATGTTCGTGACAAAATTTTATTAATATTATATTTTATACTAATATACTAATTATATATTAATATACTAATATTATCATTGGAAGCTGCACAGTTACTCCCTATGAACATAATATATGATATTGAGAGAGATAAAAAATATTGCCGGCAGAAGTTGTCTGTTGAGGTGCAGTCTAAAGAAATGCCCTGACCTGACACTTCGGCTGTTGTTAATGTGGTGTGGTGTATTCTAAACTTCATGATAATAAATTCATGATGTTTGTTGGGACCGTGGTATTCTTCTTTGAGCAGACATGGTCTTTGTTTTAATGGAAATCGGAAATTTTTTAATAAATGATATGTACGGAAACAGAAGGGTCATATTCCCCAAGACAGGAGGAGGAGAATGCTTTTCCAGTGCGGGAATAGTGATTCACCATTAAACATCATTAGCCTCTTCAATGTCCGAACATCAAATCCCAGCAGGATAAACGCCGCTGGGCCTCTTTTATTACCACGTCATGTTTTTCCCAGTGCAAATACCTGCAGGCTTATGACATTCACACCTCTGTGTTATTGGGTAGGACCATTCACACCCTCAGTGTTATTGGGTAGGACCATTCACACCCCCTGTGTTATTGGGTAGGACCATTCACATCCCCTGTGTTATTGGGTAGGACCATTCACACCCCCTATGTTATTGGGTAGGACCATTCACACCCCCTGTGTTATTGGGTAGGACCATTCACACCCCCAGTGTTATTGGGTAGGACCATTCACACCCCCTGTGTTATTGGGTAGGACCATTCACACCCCCTGTGTTATTGGGTAGGACCATTCACACCCCCTGTGTTATTGGGTAGGACCATTCACACCCCCAGTGTTATTGGGTAGGACCATTCACACCCCCTGTGTTATTGGGTAGGACCATTCACACCCCCTGTGTTATTGGGTAGGACCATTCACACCCCCTGTGTTATTTGGTAGGACCATTCACACCCCGTGTGTTATTGGGTAGGACCATTCACACCCCCTGTGTTATTGGGTAGCACCATTCACACCCCCTGTGTTATTGGGTAGGACCATTCACACCCCCTATGTGTTAAGAACGAACTATGTACTATGTGGTGTATTTGAACATGGACTGTTATTAATCAAGGACATTCGTATTGTTCCTGTCAAGTCATGAACTTTTCACGTGAGAACTAGAAAACCCTTAGCATTTCAATGGAGCAAGAAATACGTTGATGTCATTCCTTCATCAAGACAACATTGGGATAGTTAATGAATTAATTAGGTATAATTGCCATATTGTTTAACGAGACGTTATTATTCATTTTTATTGTGGGTGTATGATTATACCAAGTGCTATGAACCTGCAGATATTTTCCTCCTGTCCCCAGGTTATCTTAATATAATGTTGTTTATTGAAAGCAATAGTTGTTTATTTACTTGATGTTTGAGTTCTTTTTTTTCCCCATGTGTGTTCACGTTGATAAGATTAGTTCAGGGACGATAATACTATAGATCTGAATGTGGGCTGGAACATCACACGGGCCCTCGGTTTATAAAGAGGAGTTATTTCCTCTCGAAGGTTCGGTAAATTTCCAGTGCTCTATTGGCCTCTGTTAGGAAACATCAGTGTATACTTAATCTATACCCCTAGAAAGTCCAACTGAGCCAGTTCACGTTTCTTATACAGTTGGTTATTAAGATTTGAGGATTCGTTTTCTTATATCTTCAAATACCACCTCACACTGTGCCAGTGAATATCACACGAAATGCTCCTCACTGTCCTATGTGAAAACTGAAATAGACAGGAGTCTCGACAAGCCAACAGCCCGCACAGGTACACCGTGCATAATGCCGCCGTCAGAATGCCAACACAAAAGTCCTCCACAGAAAATACAGTTCATCGTCGATGGAAGCGGCAGTCACTATAAAACGCTTGTTAAAGTTTGCAGAAGCCATCATGATTCATCTACATAGGCCAGTTTTGTGCAAACTAAAAGACTTGATAGTCAGTTTAAAATTACCGTGGTAGACATTACTGTGCGAACATGTATATTTCAGCTTGAAGTATGTATCTAGTTATTTTACCCTACGTTTTATGAATTCTGCAGTATGTATCTCCTGACGAGATGCAGCAAAATATGACAGGCAATAAATCGTACAATCTATGGTTTGTGTCTTAGTTATTCAAATGTACATGTATATTTTTGTTTATCTCTTGACTATTAATCTTCTTCTCGCTTTCGTTCTTACATGTTTACACCGACGGACGAATTCTCATTATGCAAACTTTTTTTGTATTCCCTCGTTTGTTCCTTATAGTTTTGAATGCATTATCGTCTCTCTTTAGGCCATTTTTTTCCTTTGCTTGACTTTATAACAATTTTGGTAACAATAAATAGTCTCTCTCGACAAAACCATATATTTTGCGGTACACCGTTTAGGCAGGGTTCGGCAAGGAGCCAAGGCCAATTCGAAAATTTTACGTCTATAGGAAGTTGAACATGTGCCCACTGGGGGGGGGGGGGGGGGGGGGGTAGGCAAGCTTGCTAGCCACTAAAAAAGTCACTGTAGGCGACATATTTATGTAGGTTACATGCAGACGATATAGTTAATAGACCCTGAACTATATAGATACATATGTGGCCCACATTTAGATGATATAGATAACTAACCAAATGTAAACGATATAGATAATTATTCCACATGTAAATCATATAAATAAGTAGCTGAAATATAGACAATATGGATGTGTAGCCCACATGTAGGCGACATGATATAGATGAGTAGCCCAAATGTAGGCGATATCGATAAGTAGCCCAAGTGTAGACCATATAGATAAATATCCCACAGGTATACCATATAGATAAATTGCTCAAAAATAGACAATATGGATGTGTAGCCCACATGTAGGCGATATCGATAAGTAGCCGAAATGTTTACCATATTGATAAATATCCCACATGTATACCACATAGACAAGAAGCCCACATGTAGATGATATGGATATGTAGCCCACATGTCGACCATATAATATAGATAAGTAGCCTAATGTAGGCAATATCGATAAGTAGCCCAAATATAGACAATTGTTCAGTAGCCCACATTGTACAGTTTGTTCTCTACTGCACAGTGGATTGACAGAGTGGGTAGACCTCCGACTATATCATTGTACAAGCAGAGAGCAAACAAAGAAATACTTCTGCCATTGTAGAAGCAAGCAGAAAACAAACAATGAAATACTTCTACCATTGTAGAAGCCGAAGGCAAACAAAGAAATACTTCTGCCATTGTAGAAGCTCAAAAGAAATAAAGAAATACATCTACCATTGTAGAAGAAGAAGACAAAAAAAAAAGAAATACTTCTACCATTGTTTAAGCAAGCAGAAGACAAACAAAGAAATACTTCTGAGAAACAAAGAAATCCATCTGCCATTATAGAAGCAGAAGACAAACAAAGAAATACTTCTACCATGGTAGAAGCCGAAGACAAACAAAGAAATACTTCTGCCATTGTAGAAGCTCAAAAGAAATAAAAAAAATACATCTACCATTGTAGAAGAAGAAGACAAAAAAAGAAATACTTTTACCATTGTTTAAGCAAGCAGAAGACAAACAAAGAAATACTTCTGCCATTGTAGAAGCTCAAAAGAAATTTAAAGAAATACATCTACCATTGTAGAAGAAGAAGACAAACAAAGAAATACGTCAAACCATGGAATTGAACTGGAGAAAACGGGATGAGCTCAAGGAACGAGGGTTAAAGTGCTTCGAGTTTGTAAAGGGACACAGCTCCTAGTTAAATGATGTGTTGGGGGTGGGGGGAATGGAAAGCATGTTTACAAGGGGGAAACATGTTCTGTGACTGGAAGAAATTACGAAATGTTCAAAGAAATGAAGTTATTGACAAGAAGTGCAGGAAGACTACATTAATAAACGGATTGAATGAAGTCTGTCTTATTGCCTGATTACACCGTGAAATAGCAGGCCAGAGAATGTCGTAGTTTCATTGACTTTCAATACGAAGACGGCACCTGACAATAACGCATTTTTGTGTCACAGAGTTTGTCAAATGAAGTAAACCACATCCGTTCTTTCATAAGAGTGAGTTTATTGATTTATTCGAATCTTCATGAACTCATACGAGCTTTTAATATTATGCCAATCCACATTTATTCTGGACAACTGTAACTTGAATATATTCTTGGAATTAGGGGCATTATTTGTAAAACTATGAGGTTTAGAACTGAATACAATGCTACTAATGATTTATGGTGGTTTTATACCTATCTGAAACTAAATTATGGATACAAACCATAACCTGGATGTGCATATTGATATTACGATGAAGAAGTATTAAAATTGATCATTTGGGTTTTAAAAATAAATTATTACTTTAATCGTACATTTAGAACATTGCTTTTATTAGAGTCATTTTGAGCCAGAAGTTACGATGGTTTACAGTTATGTGAACCATTTTTAAAATCTATATTTAGATATGCCGTTCTCTCTGGCTAGGGGTTACAACACTTTCTCCGTAATCCCGTTTATCACGCAGTCTCGTAGCGGGAGAGAACTGGGAGCGGTTCGACCCCCGCTGGTGACTTGCGGGATACTGAGCCGGCAGCTCAGAAAGCAATGGCAAACTACTGAGCGTAATCTTGCCAAGAAATCAACAGACAGCTGAAAGATGCTGCTGTTGACAGCTATGTCCTGTAAAGGATATCAATCAATCAATCAATCAATCAATCATGTGCCATGCCGGAGATCGTGGGCTGTCATGACTCGCCATTTCACTCGATCACCAGTGTCGTGGATCAGCTCAGTGTTCCTGTCTCGTCCATGCCATGTGGCCAAGCCATCCAGGTATTTTCCTCTCGGTCTTCCTCTTGGTCTGTTCCCCTCGATCTTGCCAGTTGTCACTAAGTTCTCCAATCCATTTCTTCTCATAACATGTCCAAAAAATTTTGACTGTCTACGTCTAATTTCTCTAATCAGTTTACGATGTTCATTTGTCTCCTGTAGTACTTGGTCATTGGTGTTTCTGTCTGTCCATGGTATTCTTTGCATTTTCCTCAGAAACCACATTTCTGCAGCCATCAGATGCTTTTCAGCTTGACTGCTCATTGTCCAAGTTTCACATCCATACAAAAGAATAGGCTCTATGTATCCCCTCAACACTCTTTTTCTCGTTTCAATTGACATCTTTTTATTGGTCAGAATGTTTTTCATCTTGCTAAAGGCTACTTTCGCCATGGCGATTCTTGTTCTAATCTCTTCAAGGCATCTCCCATCAGATGTTATGACTGTTCCAAGATAATTGTACCGATTCACTTGTTAAAGGATATGCAAAAAAAACAACATTATTTAGAAATTGGAGGTGGTGGACAATTTTTAATATCTTGGGTCATTGATTACCAACAACGGTGACACAATGACAGAAATTAAACCACTATCAATTGCTCTTCAAAGACTAAAAAACCAAATAAATTATGGAATGGGACAGACAGAACTACAAAAATTATATTTTTAAGAGCATGCGTTTTTCCCATTGCAACATACGCCTGTCAGACCTGGACACTTACTAACAAGCTGAACAGCGCATAAATGCCATGAATATAAATGTTATAGACGAGTTCTAAGAATATCTTGGGTAAAGAAAAGAACAAATGCATCCATCGCCCGTGTGTTGCCGGGGCCCATACGAGGGAGCAAAGAATAGTAACACTGTTGCCTACCATGCACATCGTAAGAGGCGACTAAGGAGGATATGGCTCCGTGGCCCTGCTACTGAGTGAGTGCATGGCGGGACACTGTGAGCTGTGAGTTTCGCGTGGAATGATTTTACATCTGTCCGTGGTTGTTTGTAGTGTGAATTGCATTTTCGGAACGATGGCGGCCGGCTGTTGCTGGATTGACTGGTTTGCCATTTCGGCTCACGAGTGCATTTTTCAGGAGACTTCTGGGAGTCGCCGCTGGAGCTACGGAGTTTCTTTCTTTGTGCGGCGATTTCGGCGGGTCGTCCTGCGGAAAGAGACCGAGCCATATAGGATTAAACCCAGGTCAATGAAGTCTTTCTGGTGACTGCCGCTTCCATTGTACGATGAGCTGTATTTTTTGTGGAGGACTTTTGTGTTGGTATTCTGGCGGCGGCATTACGCACAGTGTACCTGTGCGAGCTGTTGGCTTGCCGATATTTTTGTCTATTCCATTGTTCACATTGGGCAGCGAGGAGCATTTAGTGTGATATTCACTGGCACTGAAACGGAGCAATATCGGGACGACCCGTTGCCGTGAAGTTGGAACCACGACTTAACTAACTAACTAACTAACTAACTAACTAACTAACTAACTAACTAACTAACAAATGCATCCATACTTCAAGAGCTGAATATTGAAGAAGGTTGGCTATTAAAGACGATAAAACAAAGAAAATTTAAATATTTTGGTCACTTGAAACTTCATGAAAGTTTGGAGAGAACAATAATGGAGGGGTATATACCTGGGAAGAGAGGAATGGGAAGGCCAAAGAGAAGATGGGTGCAGGATGTGGCGGATGATCTCCAGGTGGGTGTATCAGACACGGGAAATCTTGCTTTTGATCGAGAGGTTTTCCGGAAGGTTGTCATGGGAGCGAGGTTCTGCAAATGACATGCTACTGAATGAATGAATGAATGAATGAATATTTAGAAATAACCATACGCAGGGTGCATTCAAAGTATCGTTTCGTAACAATACTGTAAATATGCCCTCCTTGAAACTAGCGAACGTGATAACAATTATTTAAGTTGATCCCTGAGAATGTAGCTGAGAAATGTGTAATTTGAATCCTGGGAATGTGGCTGAGAAATGTGTGATTACATTCTAAGGAATTCAGCTGATAAATGTGTGATTAAATATAAATATCCCGGTATCTTCCAAACAATTATTTCTTGTTTATTTTTATTTAAAGTGGAAATTGATTTGAAAATAAGAGCCTTTCTGTTCTCATAAGTTAAGATTGATAAGATGTGCCACTGATAACAATCAGATACAGGGATATAGAAATATAACATGTTTCTCCATGCGGCATATATAAAATGTTATTAATTGAACATTGTATACTATTTTAAACATAATTACAATCATAAATTCATTATCATTATCGTCGTCCCTCCTTCTCCGCCTCCTCCTCCTCCTCCGCCTCCTCCTCCTCCGCCTCCACCTCCTCCTCCTCCTTCGCCTCCTCCTCCTCCTTCTTCTTCTTCTTCTTCTTCTTCTTCTTCTTCTTCTTCTTCTTCTTCTTCTTCTTCTTCTTCTTCTTCTTCTTCTTCTTCTTCTTCTTCTTTGGTATAAGGCATATATTTCTGATATTATCATTCGATCTCTCCATGTCCTAATATGCCGCCTAACTTGGGTTTCTTAAGTTCATGACGTCTCTCAGCTTGAGCGTTGGTGTACTAGTTAGACCGTTACTTTGACAATGGCTCAAGCGCAGTGTGTCAACCCTCTATGTCCGCCACAGGAGTGAAGATTGGCCATCTATTCCTTCGTGCACCCAGACTTACAGAGTATGATGATCCTAACACGTTGCATACTGATAACGGGTTCCTCGTACGAGATTTGCTGTTTAGTTTGTTGATTGCCTTCACTCTGATCCTCTAGCTGAGACGACAGGCGTAGAGGTAACGCAATTCCATTTGCCCTACGCACATATCAACTTTATTTGTACCCATTATAATGCATCACATGTTGCCTGACTCTGAGATCAACTCCACTCCATGTTGATTTTCTAGGCTATGTTAGATTCTTTAGTTTGCCAGTTCCGGTCTCCCTGGCCGAGGTGTTAGCAGCTCTCTCCGTAACCCCGATTACTCTCGTGGCTGACATGAGCGCACGAGAATTGGAAGCGGTTCGCGTCGCGTCGGTGACTTATGAGAGTATGGAGCCGGTCGCTCAGAAAGTAATGGATAACTACTGAGCGTAATCTTGCCAATAAATCAACAATCAGCTGAAAGATGCTGATGTTTGACAGCGATGTCCTGTAAAGGATATGCAAAACATTATTAAGTTTGCCAGTGCTTTCTGAACAAAATGTTAACGCTTCAATCCAATCATCCTGTGTAGGGAAAGATCTCACTACTCCATCGTAAGCGCACCGGCAGTTTAAAAGCAAGCGTTTTTATCCATTCGATCACGTTGACCTCTGTATCCATTACGCTTGTGTTAAAATTGATATTCTTTATCTGAACGATGAATCTTTGTCTGATGATTGAAATTAATCATCCTCTGGCCTTTAAGTAATATCATATATACCTTTAAGTAATAATCAGATTTGTTTTTGAGTATTTTGTCAAAGCTTAGTATACTGACTGCACCTTGAAACTCCCCCATATGGTGGCTTCAGTTAGAGTGGCTGCTGCACACGTGACTTCTTGTCAAAACTAAACAATACAGAGGAATTCTCTTTCATTCCAATATAACTGTCGTCAGCTACCGTACTACAGTGTCCAGCACGCTTGCTTTTCGGCCTGGTGGTCATGTGTTCCAACACTCATCGTGGCAGACTTTGTAAATTGTCCTGGAATTTCAGATTGACCCAGTCTTAAAATAAAACTAGGAAATGTTGGGAAGGGGTGGCCGGCGGGATACTGGTCACATCAATTATCGGGTGACGGTAGGTTATACAAAGACGGAGCTAGAAGAATTCAAGGGAGGTCTTCGGGCCCAAGAGGGCGTGCAGTCTACCTCATGCACAGAAAGTCGTGGGTTCGTTTTCGGACCCCGTCATTCGGTTCTCGGGTGTGTTTTATATTTTCGAAGTGCCCTTGGGATGGGTGCCATAGCTACGGTGTTTGCGTTTATGCGACGCCTATAAGGCATGCGGTGGTGTGAGAGAGAGAGGAGAGAGAGAGAGAGAGAGAGAGAGAGAGAGAGAGAGAGAGAGAGAGGAGAAGAGAGACAGGGGGAGGGAGGGAGAGAGAGAGACCGAGATATATAGGAAAAATACCCGAAGCAGTGAAGTCAATCCTCTGGCCATTAATACGTTTTATTTAACTTGTAATGTGTATCGTTACTGCTGGTATTCTGTGTGTTGACACGTGGAATCATCAGTTATAATTGGATCTTAAGCCACTAGATTTTATATTACAATTACCAGTCATGAACAGTTTATTTACTCTTAAAATTATCCAGTGAAAAGGGAATTTTTTAGCTCGCCCACAGGGACTTAAGCTCTCGTTATCGAAAGTTATGGCATATGTTATCATACTCGCTGTTGTTGTAAAACGGTTATCTATATTGCAGTCATAGGTCATCAAACTGGTTAACATTAGGGAATGTACGAGGGGGCTTCAACTGAAAACATTAACAGTGTGACAGAAATTACAGTAACCATGTCATTGTCTTGTAACCTGTCGATATTGTTGTTAAGGATGCCAAGAGTATTCAGCACGTAACATCACGGCTCAGGCAAACATGGTGACGCCATAAGGACAGTTTAAAGAAGGCCGCCTCACTTTTGACATGCAGTAAAGAGGAGCAGCGTTCTGTTATCCCTGAAGGGTGAACAGTGAAGGGGTGAAACCTAAACATATAATCCGCGAATAAAGATCAAATTCGGTGATGCATGTCAACCCAGCAAGTGTATGGAGATGCATGCCTGTCAGTCCAGCAAGTGTATGAGTGGAGTAATGAAGTTTCAAAACGGCGCGACTTCAGTGACAGACTGTTCAAGACCGGGTCAAGTAAACCGAGTAGTGACCCCAGAGTCGACTTTGAAGGCATTGAAGGCCGCGTACAGGTAAAACCACCGAATGGCTGTGAGTGACATTGCCTTACATCTTCATATCATTCAAGATTTAGCAGACCACGTCATCCATGATGTGCTACAGTACTGCAAAGTGTCTCCAGAATTGAAACAACGACGCATTGATGCTTGGCAAGAATTTTTGCAGTGCTTTGAAGCACAAGGGGTTCACTACCATGAGCTGGATACGAAGAGAGCGAGCAAGGAATGGCGCCTTCCCTCCTCACCGAAACCAAAGAAGTTACGCCAATACACTCTGCTGAACTTTAAGAGCAAGGGAGTTTGTATTCTTTCGGCCACGACGACCGCTTTCACAATGTACAGGCTATGAATTTTATTTAATCTCATAACTGTCATTTACTGCCAATATAGTACCTTGCGGTGTATGGCAGAGGGGTCTTTGAGCCTGAGGAATAAAGGCCGCCTCGCTAGTGCAGTCGCCGCAAACTGTGCAGGTTAGGATTTTCTTTTTGCCCCCGACAAAAAAAAAAATCCCACACCTTACCGAGGGATCGAACCCGGGTCTCCCGAATGAGAATCCGGCGTTCTAGCCACTCGGCCAGCACTCCTCCTTTATTTCACCTCGGATAGACAAAAAGTCATTGCCTTACCGACGGATCCCACCATGTTTGGGGAGTGTTACCCGCCAACACATTTAGAAGTATTTGCGAAGATCTATCTGTTTGTGTGTTCCTGGTTTTGCAAAGCTGAAACTTATACACATCTGTCTGCCACCTACAATGAAACCTACACACAACTTGTTGCCATCTAGAATAAAACCTATAGACACCTATTTTCGATCTAGAATAAAACCTTTAGACAACTATTTTCCATCTATTAGGGGCGTTCATTTGAAACCCGTTCCATTGACTTTATTACAAATAGCATGAAAGAAACATTAACAGGTGTGGTAGAATTAAACAAAGCATTCATTTTGAATGAATTATGCACCTTGGGTTGGTCAAAAGTAGTCGCCGTAGGCATTCAGGCAAGCATCCCATTGCTTAGGTAGGCGGCGAATGCCGTCCGCAAAAAAAAAAAAAAGGATTGTGGTTGCTCACTTATTACCCAAGTGTTTACCGCGTTCATTACGTCTGCATCGGTGTGGAATTGTTGCCCGTTGAGAGCTTTTTTTTAGAGGTCCGGACAAATTAAAATCACATTGTGACAAATCAGGACTATAGGCGAGATGTTGCAGAATTGTCCACTTCTTCCTTGCTAATGCTTCCTGCACAATTTTTGAGACATGCGGACGAGCATTATCATGCAACAAAATCACACCGCGATAAAGCATGCTGGGTCGTTTATTCTTGATGGCTTTTTGCAGCTTGTCTAGTGTTTGCAAGTAGTGGGTAGAGTTGATGTTGACACCAGGTTCTTTAAAGTCGGCCAACAATAGCCCTTCATGGTAAAAAAAAAATGCGCTCAGCATAACCTTACCAAAGGAAACCTGTTTCTTAAATCTGTTGGCTTTTCGTGATCCAGCATTCTTCCATTGCATGCTCTCTCTTTTGCTGCTCGGCTCAAAGTGGTGACACAATAATTCATCGCCTGCCACTACACCGAAGAGAAAAGCATCACCCTCCACTCTGTAACGCAGCAAGTGGTTCAAACAACATCCCATGCGTGCCTCTCGTTGGTGGTCGGTCAACATCTGTGGCACTCACTGTGAACACACCTTCCGATATTGCAGTTTCTTACGAACGACCTTTTGAATTGTCCCAATTGACAGATCAAATTCAGTCGCTAGTGAACGTATGCTTCGGCAACGGTTCATCTGCATCAATTTTGGCGATGGTTTTTTCTGTTGCAACAATATGCGCTTGACCCGGCCGTAGAAGATCTGTCGTGAACTGACATCCTTTCCGAAACATTCGTGCCCAGTCTGTCACTGTTGTCTTCGACACACATTTGTTACCGTAAGCTGCCTGCATTCTTCGATGAATGTCCACTGGTCGACATCCTTCAAATGAAAGAAACTGAATCACCGTTCTTTGAGCTTCTTGTAACGGATTTTGGATCAACCCAGCCATTTTATCAACGGTCAGAAACATAACCTATGCATCATGGGACGATAAGCACTTGCTCTTTTATTCATTGGTCACTACTTATCACATGACTATAACATGATCATGTTCAACGTACGCAAATACGCGCGTTGCGGCACGAACGGATTTCAAATGAACGCCCCTTGTAGAATAAAACCTATAGACAACTATTTTCCATCTAGAATAAACCTACGAGTATATACATCTATTTGGCGTATAGACTTAAAACTATACACAACCATGTGCCATCTAGAATACAATCTATACCAGTGTTTCCCAACCTTTTTTGTGCCATGCCCCACTTAAGCCTTTCTAAAATCCATATTGCCCCCCTCCCCCGCCCCACCCCCCTCAACATATACATTATTTTTAATATTCAAAAATTGAAATGTTCACTAAAGAAACTTGAATGATAGGTTTTAGGAAGAAATCACTAGGTAATTATTGAGCAAACACAGTAAGTAAATTTTCAAAACATATAATGGAGAACTGAAATTCAAGCACAAAATAATTTCAATGAAAGATTTTTCTATATTATTTTAATTATTAGTAATTATTTATTATTTTAATTTAGTGAGATCCTTGCGCTTGATGCTTGCTGCAAAGAGATCTTATGTCAGGTTCCAATTTAGTTAACTTCAGTCTCAAGTCTCCCCGTTTTGTTATATTCAGCCGATTTCTTCCATTTTCGAATTGCCCCCCTTAACAGTCAAATTGCCCCCCTGTGGGGCGTGGGCCCCACGTTGGGAAACACTGGGCTAGACACTTCAATTTCCCATTTACCATGCCAAAGACACGGCTGTTCATCTTGCGACCGTAGCAGCTGAGTTTCAAAAGACACTGGTCTACGTTAACGTTCTAACTTTGTTAGCAATGCAAACGTAATGAACATGAGTTTCAAAAGACACTGGTCTACGTTAACGTTCTAACTTTGTTAGCAATGCAAACGTAATGAACATGAGTTTCAAAAGACGCTGGTTTACGTTAACGTTCTAACTTTGTTAGCAATGCAAACGTAATGAACATGAGTTTCAAAAGACGCTGGTCTACGTTAACGTTCTAACTTTGTTAGCAATGCAAACGTAATGAACATGAGTTTCAAAAGACGCTGGTCTACGTTAACGTTCTAACTTTGTTAGCAATGCAAACGTAATGAACATGAGTTTCAAAAGACACTGGTCTACGTTAACGTTCTAACTTTGTTAGCAATGCAAACGTAATGAACATGTTTATTTAGTTTAAGTTGAAAATGTAATCAATGTTCTAATTTAGTTAGAGATGGAAAGGTAATTAATGTTCTGAGTTAGTTACAGAAGGAAAGGTAATGAACGTAGTAATTCAGTTAGAGCTGGAATGGTTAAAGATATTATAATTCTTTAGTTAGTTGTGAAAAGGTAAAAAACTTCTAAATTAGTTAGAAATGTGGAGTAATGAATACTCTAGATTAGTCAGAGATGAAAATGTAATGAACCGGGTAATTTAGTTAGTCGGCGTAAAAGCAGTGAACGCAATTTCACAATCCCGATATAACCGGTTTGAAGTCAGCAGGAGTCTATTTGAGAGCAGAGCGCCGTGGACTGTTTTTTTTACAATGAAATAGGCGCCGGCCGATCACAAAGCAATGGCAAACTACTTAATGTAAATGTGCCTAGAAAATCATAAACAGCCAATACATGTTGGTGTTGATTGCGGCGTCTTGTAATGGAATACAACTAACAAATTTTATTAGAGAGTAAATGGTAAAGTTGTTACCGTAATAGGAAATAAAAATAGTCTGATAGGAACGGAGAAGCTTAGAGGTGTGAATAACAGTAGCATAAAGCCAGTAGGCCTATCAAGAATTATATAACATTTGGCATGAAAAACAGCCAACGGGAATAAACTACATTGTATGTCAGTTGGACTAAAATGTTGACTTCTTGTTCTTGTCTTTGGGACGTAAATTGCAAGTACTTCAGAAGTCGGAGAGGGATCGCCTGATGGCGAGGGAGACTGCTGATCGAAAAGCTATTCCACAAGCAAATGTCAGACGAGTGCACTAGAAGTAGTAGCACGTGTTTGGATTACGCTGGAGGTCAAAGCTGGCGAATTAAAAACAAAAATTAAATTATATACAAATAAATAAATTAAATAAACTACCTCACTGGATAATGCCAGCCCCAGTGACGTGAATTCTGGTGTTTTCATTTGAACGCAAGCGTAATTCACGCTGGACTGATTTTCGTATGTGGGCTAGCTTTCCATTTTACCAATGTCCGTCGCCATCAGGCCAACCCTCTCCGACTTCAGAGTTAAGTGACTTCTATATCTGAAAGTTTATACATGTGTTTCCCACAGTTTGGAATCCACGCTGGGCTGATGTATGATGCCATGATGCTGTATGCTAGGGCAGTAGATTCTAGTCTAAAGGCTGGACAAAATGCTTCAAATGGTTATCAGATAGCCAAGTACATGTACAACATTACCATACAAGGTAAGACCATCTTCTTCTCAGTACAAGTTCGTCCAGAGTCGGACGTAGCGTGTGCTTTGCTTCATTAGAGCTAATTAACGATGCTTTGCCCCTTTCGGTTGAAACAGTCGGCTCCCTACGTGATATTTTAAAGATCTGTTTTTCCTTCTGTCATCTTGATGCATACTAGAAGTATTCTATTGGAATTAGGGTATATATTTTTGAAATGCCAGAATGCCATTTTTACGGCCCACAGTGTACTATCCCAGCTGCAGAGATATCTTTAACGTGATCAACGATTACAATGACTGCCTGGATTTAGTGTGTAATAGTGTATAAACAACTGAATAACATAGCAAAAACAAAGATAATGCATACAGATAAAACTGCCATGGAGAAAGAAATATATGTTAATGAGGAAAAATTGGAGGTTGTGGAACATTTCGAATATCTTTAGTCATTAATTACCAATAATGGTGACACAATGAAAGAAATTAAAAGACAAATATCTATTGCCCTTCAAAGACTGAAATAACTGAATAAATTGTGGAGTGGGACATACAGAACTACAAAAATTAGCGCCAGGGAGTGCATTGATGCTCGCTTCTTTCCCCAGCTCCCGTGGCATTCTCTACTTTGATAATCGATAGCAGGAAACACCTGTTGGTTTACACACGGCTTGGTTGAGCAACACATGGATTTCATAGGCCTTGTGCGCTAAGATAACTGGACGATAATCTCGTTCTTGACACGCCACTACTGTGTGGCGCTTCACTGACATCTCTGGAGATGCTTGTTCGGTATCTGGTAGATATCTCCTCTTCTACTTCTGATGACCATTGAGCCTTTCCATCTTATCCAGTCTATAGTTGTTAACCACTGAAACCAAACTCGTACAACACGACAATGAGATGGTATTTCACAGTCTACTTTACTACCACTCTACACTTGACATTTCAATAACACAACCATTTGCTCCATGGAGAATTCACAGAAATACATAACAGTACTTAAACATGCTATTATAAAAGAGCGGCGTAATTTTAACCTTGCTCTGTCAACTCAGAACTAGGTCCGACTCTGACACTAGCTCCCGCTCAAGTGAGTTTTACGTGACATTTTGTCGTTGCTCAAACCGTCTAGTCTTCTTTTCACGTGTTTGTGACCAATGTCGTGGCATGTCATTTCACCCGGTCTCTTCATGCAGACCATGCCTACTACAACCTCATGCCATGTTCCAGACATGTATCCACTGGCCCATCGGAAGTAGATTTTTAATTGCATGCATCTTTCCCCATTGTAACATACGTCTGTGAGACCTTGAAACTTACCAAACAAACTGAATAGCACATAAATGCTTCTGAATATAAATGCTATGGGCAGGTTATAAGAATATCTTGGATACAGAAAAGAACAAATGCATTCATGCGACAAGATCTGAATATTGAAGAAGGTTGGCCACTGAAGATCATAAAACAAAGAAACTTGAAATATTCTGGTCACTTAAAACGCTATGAAAGTTTGGAGAGAACAATAATGGAGGGGTATATTCCCGGGAAAAGAGGAAGAGGAAGGCCACAGAGAAGATGGGCGCAGGATGTGGCAGATGATCTCCAGTTTGGTGCAGCGGACGCGGGACACCTTGCTCATAATCGAGAAGTTTTCCGGAAGGTTGTTATAGGAGCGAAGTTCTGCAAAGGGCATGGTACTGAATGAATGAGTGACTGAACAGTGTATAAGATTATTTAGTTATTTATTTCGTAATTGTCTCCAATCAGTTTCCTGCTATGGATCTGCAATATTATATCGCCATAAGATCTTGTAGGCCTGAGAGCATGAAGGAATATGTGGCCAATCTTTCTTCACTTTGACAAGCGACGAGCCCATGCGTCTAACCTGCGTCCGACCGTGCTCATGACATTATCAGCGTCCTTCTCTGTCAACTTGGCTAGCGCGACCGCACTACGATTCTATATGACTGGGTCATATGCGCGTGCTGGTGCCAGAAAATGCCTGAGTATAAGTAATGTATGTGATTATTTGATTCACACATCACGCGAGGTATTCCTAAGAGTTCGAATCAGGGTGTGCCGATGGTTTTCAATCTGCATGTTATATGGTATGTCCTCTGTTTCATATTTTGTCCTTATTTCTAGGAGTACTGGTACGTTACGTCTACTGTTATTTGTTAAGATTGGTGTCTAGTTTTCAGTTGCCAGTCATTTGCCGTCTATGTTCACAGGTGTGACAGGTAATGTCACTGTTATGGCGGATGGAACTAGGCAGTCACAGTTCATGTTACACAACCTCAGAGACGGTTGCTACATGCCTGTGGCCAGAAGTGCAGATGAGTAAGTAATCTATATGTGTAAATGCATTTTCGTGTGTGTGGATGCATATACTGCTCCGTGCTTATCGACTGCTGCCTCTTTTTCCAGGATCCACACCTTCCTTCGCTGCTCTTTCTATATAGTAGTGGCATGTAGTAACAGTAAATACTCAAGTATTTCAGTATCCGAGCCAGTGTTGTTCTGTGTTTATAGTTTATAGAATGTCAGAATTGTTCTTCTTCTTGGTCCTCGGAATTCTAAGAATTCTGCTGTAATAATTAAGTTTAAAAGACCCATATTTTCTTCACTAGCTTTTACGGACTCTCGTCCGTAAGATGTCAGAGAAAAGATGCATGATCGCAAACATATTTCTTAAACGAAATAAGAATTCATGGTCGAGGCGTTTCCCAATGATTGAGTACACACTATTTTAATCTCGTTTATTTGCATACAGACGTATAGATGTGTGATTCTACCGACCAGGATATCTTTCACCTCCAAGTGGAATACCCTGGGCAGACACTAGTCTAACTAACGAAGAGAGGATCTACAATTGTCTCCGTTGTGATGAAGCCTGGTAGGCAGCACCACCGAGCACGCTGCCAGATCCCAAGAGCGTTGCAAGCATTCCCTGTGACGATGGTAGAAAATTGGCAACCAGGTCTGAAGTTACTGCTTGGATAACTCACCAGCATGCTCAAAATAGGTGTTATTGAGTGCCTACTCAGATGGACCATAACATCACCAGCCTACAATTAACCAGGTCGTAAAAACAATGAATAACTATATCCAGTGGAGTTTGATAACATGGATATCAGAATTTCATTGAATTGTAATGTTTCTGAAAGGGTATCTCTTTATTATTTCCGAGATTTATCAAAATAATGTTGATAATAAATAATAACAAATTAAAATGTATAATTTGTACGAAATAGAAGTTTCTTTAAAGTTACCAGCCACAAATAGCTGATGATCTCTTGTCGAAACACACAGCAACAAAACTACTACATTTTACTATTAATACTACTAATGTCGCTACTGCTGTGGTTGTTGCTTTTATTTCTCATGTTACTACCTGCTCTATGGCAAAGGTGTTACGAATGCAATTCGTAATCCCAGATACCGCATTCGAAACACAGCAGCGGGCGATTTGGAAGCAGACTGCCTTGCGTTGGTTCTCATACAAAGGTATGAGTGCCAGTCTTTCAGAAACAATGGCAAACTACTGTACATATACTTGCCAGGAAATCACAAACAGCTAAAAACGCTGGGGTTGACAGCCACGTTCTGTGAGGGATATGCATCTAAGTAATAACTACTGGTAACACTGCTGCTACTACCATTACTACTACTACTATTATTACTACTACAACTAATACTACTACTACTACCACCACCGCCACCACCACCAATACTACTACTACAAATACTACTATCACCACCATCACCATCAACACTATTACTACTGCCAAAACAAACAAAGACAAAAACGAAACCAACTACTACTACTACGATGCGACTACTGCTATTACGAATACATCTTCTTGTATCATTGCTACTATAACAGCAACAATCATTGCTGCTACCTACTACTAAACGGCTAAAAGGCAAAACTCCCACCTCTGACTTTAGTAGACCTGGTTCGATTCACGTTGTGGATTATATAGATGTTTATCAAAGAACATACCCGCCTTCATTGTATTTTACCAGGATAGTGGACCGAACATCTAGCCGTCTCTGACAAGAGCTGAGAACTCGGAGATCCCGCAGGCACGTTAGGCAGTTTCATGTCTTATAAATGACGTCGCAATCAACCCCTGTATTTTTTGGCTGCGTGTGATTTTCTAGGAAATTTTAAGTCCGTAGTTTGCCATTGCTTTCCAAACGACCATTGTTAAAATTCAGCGCAATGCGGTCTGCTTCCGAACTATCTACAGCTGATGTCGAACGTGGTTTGTGGGCTTGTGAAACGCGTTCACTACCCCTTAGCAACAGGTGTCGGCGTACGCACATTGCAGGTGTTAACTTCCCTCGATAGTCGAAAATTGAAAGTATTCGACTAAATATCGGCTGCATAATCACCCTTTCGAAATGTTAGCACCCATTCGTCAAAGAATATTTATAACATGTGATTCTGGTGTACGCTCATGTGAAACCTTGCCAGTGCTACGGACCTCGTGCACTTGCTTTATATTATTATTGAGCGATCTATGGAAGCGCCCTCGAGCACATATGAGGATACATTATCCACGTGCATTGGCAATTATCCTTCATACCATTACTACAATACCTATTACCACCACTACACTGTCACTACTGCTACTACAACTATAGCCACTAGTATTACTTCTTCTACGACTATAGCCACTAGTATTACTGCTACTACGACTATAGCCAATACTATTACTGCTACTACGACTATAGTCAATACTATTACTGCTACTACGACTATAGCCTTTAATATTACTGCTACTACGACAATAGCCAATACCATTACTGCTACTACGACTATAGCCTTTAATATTACTGCTACTATGACTATAGCCAATACTATTACTTCTACTACGGCTATAGCCACTAGTATTACTGCTACTACTACTACAGCCACTAGTATTACTGCTACTACCACTATAGCCACTAGTATTACTGCTACTACTACCATAGCCACTAGTATTACTGCTACTACCACTATAGCCACTAGTATTACTGCTACTACTACTACAGCCACTAGTATTACTGCTACTACCACTATAGCCACTAGTATTACTACTACTACCACCATAGCCACCGGTATTACTACTACTACGGCTATAGCCACTACTATTACTGCTACAACCACTATAGCAACTAGTATTACTGCTACTACGACTATAGCCACCAGTATTACTGCTAATACGACTTTAGCCAATACTATTACTGCTACTACGACTATATTAACAAGTATTACTGCTATTACGACTATAGCCACGAGTATTACTACTGCTACGACTATAGCCACTAGCATTATTGCTACCATGACTATAGCCACTAGAGTATCACTGCTACTACTGTTATTACTACTATTGTCACGTTGACTACTATTACTATTGTCAACATTAATACCACAAGAATTACTGCATGTGCTATTGATTAAAACACGGTCAACACTATTTCTGCACTCCAGAATGCAACTAGCGCTGTTAAATTCTTATTAATTGACAACCTGCAGCGTTGAAAGCCTTAACAACAGCATCATAAATGCAAATAATGAACAGAACAATTAAAATAATTAGTATATCTTTTTTAAACAGGAAGCCCCGTCTTTTATTCACTGGCATCATTATTCTAGCATATTAGATTTGATAATGTATCACCTTTATGAAAGATACAGTAAATTTACTTCTAGGGGTATTGCTAACGAAGTAGTGTACGCAACTAAATTATAATAATTACTAGGTTACTAGTTATTGAGGTTATGTGACCAACGCCTTCATCGTTATCTTTTCCGGAACTATTTTAGCACAACCACTTATCATATTTACTAACCAGTTAATCGGAGCAATTTTGCATATCATTTTGAATTTTGCCAAATAGTCATGACAGAGATTTTAACTGACGTGCTAATATAAAGCTCATGTTTATGACATTCTAATTAACTATACCCACCAAAGCATCAGCATTAAGCAGCCAGTAAACTCACTTACTTTACATTGTCAGAACTCAGTCTATATAAATACACTCCAACAAATGTGCATTTCTTACTTAACTGATTCAGTGCCCCCCCCCCCCCCCCCCACCCCCCACCCCCCACCCCCCAAAAGTAGGTTTGAACTAACCATGGTAGACAATCAAATTAAAACTTATTATACTGTCAATCTCCATTCACTGAGCATTGAAACTGCGGAAGATGCCATGAAACAAAACAAATAACACGATAACCCTAGTATGGCGATATATCATCCCTCTTTCAAAAAAGGCAGGTCAAATGAGGGGATATATTATCCTTCGACACTGGATCAGTTAATGCATCTCATGCTTTATACTGCATTTACTGCGCACTGTCACCATAGTGAAACATATGTCAATGCGTATTGTGTATTTCAGCTGAAAGAATTCATTACGCTACTTCATTATATGTTGAACTGATATATGATATAAAATTGATATGAAATTAAATTGATATGATTCGGAAGGTCGAAGGTGGATCTGTACGTAGACAGTGGACTGAGTCGCTGAGGAAGTCTGTTGTCCGTAAAGCCACCTTCATCTTTGTCCCGGGACATGCGGAAGTCGACGGAAATGAACGAGCTGATAAACTGGCTGGATCGTGCCATGGATGTTATTAATGTCCTTAAAGACATGTCGAGAACAGAAGACTTTGACATCAGTGAATCCACATCGCTGTCCAGGATGAAAGACTTGGGAGTAAGAATTGGCACGGCCAGACACAAGAGGTACATTGGGAAAACGAGGTGTCTCGTTAACCAACACAGAACTGGCACTATTAGCCACCGAACACTGATGCTTATGCTGGGAGGAGGAGGATATGAGCACCTATGGACCTGTCCGGAGTGCAATGAAGATACCCCAACTGATAACTGATAACTGATGTTGAACTATTTTTTTTTCTATAGTATACCCATAGCGAGTTACAGCGAAACACGCCAGACGGTCATTTATGCAATATATTGTTTGTCTTCAATATTCAAATTCACAACGGGAAAACATTGTTTTGAACATCACAGGCTATTATAAGAAACTGGAAAATGTTACTGTCAAGCAGTAATCTATGTATAATGCACTCTGGCTTGTTCCTTGCAGAATGTTGTCATTTTATTTACATAGTATATGTGTATGCTGCTTTGTAAACACGCTGCCATGATAACATGGGTGACCTTGACATGCTGAAGCAATGATTTTAGAAAATGGACGATAGTGTGGAAAAGCAGCTGTGGCCTTGAGACCGCCTGCCGGTATAAACTCCTCTATGTCTTCTTACAATAAATTATCTTCATCATTTCAGAAAACATTTTGTTCCCTAATACTGTAACACGGGGCGCTATGTAGGCCAAAGAAGACAATTTGCCCTTACAATATCATCTCTCAGAAGCTGAGGCATCAGTCTTTTGATATATTACTTCGGAATTGTTTAGGAACGGAAGTAAACTGGGCATAGTTTCTGATCAATGAGGCAGAATCCGACTGAGCAATACTAGGTACAGGATGTCACCGAAATAATGTGTATGACAATGGGTGAGGTAGAATAATTAACTTTGAAGAAAGTGAAAGTACGAGAGAGAGAGAGAGAGAGAGAGAGAGAGAGAGAGAGAGAGAGAGAGAGAGAGAGAGAGAGAGAGAGAGAGAGAGAGAGAGAGAGAGAGAGAGAGAGAGAGAGAGAGAGAGAGAGTAATGTGAGTGAGTGTGTTTTTGTTGTTGTTTACAGGTTGTAATAAGAGCCATATTTCTGTGTGATACTGACCATATTAACCACATAGTGCCTATTGGTCTATCCAAATGTGTGTCTAACACTGAATGCGTAATGGGATTTCATGAAAATTGTAGGGTATTAAAGACTACGGCCGAGTAGCGAAAGATGAGAAAGACATAGCCAGCATATTAGGAAAACAGACTTGTTGTCTGTAACATATTTATGGAACAAAATTCAAGAATACTCTATATTTGGAAACGCCCTGGGGATATCAGCAGATTAAAGATGGATGTTCAGAAGTACATTTAGAAATAGTCTTCGTCTTTTTGTTCTTTTTATTTTTCATTTACTTCAGTGAAGTGTAGGGGTGGGGGTAGGGGGATATAAAGTTCAATTTTGGGTTCTAATGCTCTTTGTAAGCAGGTGTTCATTTCTCTAAGATTTTTCTTGATATCATCACTTCATATTTATGTGGTCAACCCCGTGCTCTGTATCCATGAAATGTCTTCAATATGGCTCGTTGGGCAGATGGTGCCAGGTAATTCTTGTGAGGTAGCCAAACATTTAATCTGTTGTTCTTTAATGACATGTATGTCTAGTTTCACACCTAGTCGTCTTCTAATTTCTTCATTTCTAATTATATCTCTCACAGCAGCTCTTCTAAGGCATTTCTTCCCTGTTGTTATGATGTTGCTCTTATTAATTAGTTGCATAAGCGTCCCTGTTTGACCTTGGCAGCAACATGTCAGCAAAAAGGTTGGCCTTTTGAGATTTGCTTAAGAACTTATGTATATATATATATCGTTCTATGGGATAGAAGTGGCGGTAGTTGTCCTATTACCTGATTTCCCTTTGCACAACGTATGTTGATTCATCTATCCTTTAGTCCATGTGAAGTGAAAAATGACCCTAGATATTTAAATTAGCCGGTATGAGAAATGGTATTACGTGTGCAGAAACCCACAGGGGTGGTGACATAAATGCGGATCACAACGCTGTATTCATTTAATAATTAATGACATTTTTACAAGCCTTGTGGCTTCTTGGTTGTGAGTTGACATAGTTGTATGGATCTGTTGGCACTCAGTGGATGGTGTGGTCATTATAACGCCAGACTGGCGTTACTTTCCATGACATCTCCTACGTCCATTGTTTTTTTGTTTTTTTTTTGGCTGGATCGGTTTGGGAGCACAGGCGAATTTAAACAGTGCTTCGATGGGTACTTAAACACATGAACAACAGAAGGGCAGAGAAGAGTGCTGGTGACTGCGCTATCGTGGCTCTCACAACCTTGTGGTAACTACAACTAATGTAAAGCTGACTGGTAAAAGCACAACCCTGTCGTAACTACAACTACTGTAAAGCTGATTGGCAAAAACTCAACCCTGTAATAATTACAACGAATGTAAAGCTGACTGGTTAAACGAACCAAACACACAGAATAACGAATCTGAGATTAATGAATGACCACTACAACAATCTAGGGAGCCTCGGTAGTACAGTGGCTAGCACGCTTCCCTACTGCTCCGGTAGATATGCGTTCGAATCTTCTTAATGTGGACTTTTCTTTACAAATTGACCTGGTCTCCCAGTTCGACCCAGAATAAAATAAATACCAGGAATGACCTGGGAAGTAAAGGCGGCCGGCGTGATTTGGCTACATCACCACTTGAGTGCCGATTAGTCTATAGAAAATATTGGACTGGCACCTTGTACCAAATAGTGTGACAACTATGGTAGCTGACTATACAAAAAGACACTGATCCTCGTTATAAGTTGAGTTGTTGAGTTGAGTTGAGATAAGAACCGACATCACTGCACTCAGGACATTCCCATACGTGCTCAGTCCCCTCGTTCAACAGCCAGCAAAGAGTCATACTACTAATCGTTCCCACCGCTATCTGATTAAAAGTTCTCCTGGTCTTCCCTCTCAGTTTTGAGATTCTTCCAGAACCCCTGCCGATCTCTCGCAATCTCATTCTTTCCACATATGGGTTCTCAATCTGTTCCTCCGCCTTCTCCACCTGGTCCCACAAGCGCACGACCACCTCCCCCTTGTCCATAGGCAAGATACCACCAAGAGGTGCATTTCCTGCTAGCCTATCAGCCTGTTCATTCCCCCCGTACACCCGCATGGCCAGGGCAAAATATCCATACAATTCTCACAATCTGTGACCTCTGAAGCGACGAGAGCCATTCCACACGAAACATTCCTTTCTCCACCTTGCTAAGCATATTCTTTGAATCCGTAATGAACACAACGTGTGTTGCAGTAGTCTCCTCTAGCCACCGGAATGCCGCTGTTACTGCCTCCACCTCCATTCTCATGCTGGAGGTCGTAGTCTCATATGCCAGGCTCTCCTTTTTCAAGACTCGCCCATTAGCCTTTGCAATAAAGCCCCAGCCACTACGTCTGTTTCTCACCACTGACCCATCGGTGTAGATGACTATGTCACCTTGATGTGTGTTGCTCTGGATTAGCTGTTGCACTTCAAACTCAGTGCGGCCCGCTGCCCATTCTCTGCTCTCACGACCCAGTGTTATTATTACATTGTGCCAGTCCGTCATGTCATCCGGAACTTCAACCCACTCTCTTTCACGATTGATGGTCTCTAGATCACACACCTGACTTATAGAAAGTTCTGCCTGTGCCATCCAGGACCTGCCTCGTCTTAGTCTATGACCCTTTACCATATCCATTGCTGCATGCAGCGGGTGATCCCTGTCTGCGGCAACTCTCAGGTGCCATTTGGCCTGAAGGACCCTATGTCTATCCGTCATTGTAGGTAGCGCCAGGATATGCTTCATGCAGATAATTGGTGTGTCCTTTGTGACCCCAGTATTAACCGCATGGCAGCATTCTGTATGCGCTCCAACCTTTCAAGCTGGCTTTTTGATACTGTCAGCAGCCCCAAACCATACTCAATGACAGAAATTATTAACTGCTGAAAGAGCCTGTACAACATCCTCTGATCTACCCCGGTTGCTGCCATAGCCCTCAATGCATTAAGTCCCCTACCAGCCTTCACCACCTCGTTATAATATGTGGTAGAGGTAAAGGCTGAGAAGAAGCGTGTAGACAGATCTACAGGTGGATGGACAAAATGAAGACATGAACTGGAAGCAGCTTATAAGAGTGCACAATGAGGTTGATACACAGGGTGTTAGAGAATTATCGCAGCCGACCTTCAACGTAGAATTGGCAATAGATTTATTGCTGGCTACTTTTGATTCATCGTGGGGATGGTACTTCATTTACTGATTTATTGATTTTCTTTTAATTTTAATGTAAACATATTTCATCTTTCATGTTCCGATATGTTATTTTTGGATATGCATTCAACTATACATAATAATTATAACAGTGCTATTTCTCTCCAAGATATTGAAGTTTACGTTTACGTCTTGTGAACATAACATGTTGCGTTTAATCTTCAAATTAAGAAAGACCACACATAGATGTGAATTCTTCAAACTGTCGTAAAATAAAATAAGCACCAAATCCAGAAAGAAATTGCTTTTAATTTATCTGTTTAACTTGGTGTACTATAGAGTGATCTAGTATATGCAGAACTTCATCAGTGCACACTCCGAATCACCTTGTTATATGTTTATCGTTGCCGAAGAGGCCCATTTTGTTTTCTGCATGGTCCAGAAACTCATTTTAATATCTACCTATCCCGAAGTCTCATTTAGTTATCTACTAGTCTCAGAGGCCCAATCTGTCATTTACATGTACGTCGGGGTTCGAAGGTAAAACTGAACGGGAATAGTATGCCTAAAGGAATTATCTTAATTTGTCGGTTCTACTATAGCAATAGTTTCGAATATGACAATTGCGTGTATGTGTATCTATTCCATATGTATTGTTTATCACTTATAACAGTTAATAAATCTATACTACTGAAAAATATACGTTTATGAATAACGTTGCGAATTGTTTATTTTTCAACTGGGTACTTAATTAAATAGACTCAGTATTGCACGTGTTTTCTTATAATTACAAGTGCGAACAATTTCGATAGAGTACATGTTATACAGTCGGTCTCCCTGGCCTAGGCGTTAGCGATTTTCTCCGTAATCCCGTAAATTCTCGTGAGTAACGTAACCTGCGCGAGAATCGGTAGTGGTTCTCGCCGGGTTGGTGACTTACGGAGTATGTGAGCAGGCCGCTCAGAAAGCAATGACAAACTACTGGGCGTAATCTTGCCAAGAAATCAACGATCAGCGGAAAGATGCTGATGTTGACAACGATGTCCTGTAAAGAACCAAAAAAAAATGGTTTACGTATACTTACTTCATACTAAATCACACATGTTTCTAGCGATTTCAGCCACATATTTACTAATATAATCGATTCTATGATGAAGTCAAATTGTCGTATATTTTTAGTTGCTCGGTACCTACAGATGTAGACCTGAGTCATTTTCTGTGCGAAATAAAGATCAAACAGCGGGGGAATGTACGGTAAGCTTTCTGGAGACAATGTCAGGATAGCTGCGACAGTGTTCATCGTAGTCATTCTTTTTGCACAACTATATATTTCCTCCTCAAACTCTCCGCACACGGCACAAATTTATATTTTCCTGCTAAAGGCTTTTGTAGTCTCATTACTGACTTATATGAGTGCTTGAATAACGAAGACACAAACAATAGATTGCACGATTTATTTCCTGGCACATTTCGCTCCATCTCGTCAGGTACATACTTCAGAATTAACACAACATAAAGTAAATTAACTAGCTAAATCCTTCAGATGCAGCGAAATGTGCCAGGCAATAAATCGTGCAATCTATTGTTTGTGTCTTCGTTATTCAAATTCACTACGGGAAAACATTGCTTTGAATTATATGAGTGTTTTATTTATTTTTTTGGTGTCTCAAGTACATATATCTTTATTATATACATCAATGTTGTATTCTCAAAAGGTGTTAGTCTGCTTTGTTTTATGTTACTTCCGTGTTCATTATAACAGTCTACCCATGGCTATACACTCTTTAAACATATAGTATCATCTCTGTGCCTTAGTATATCTTGAGACGTCAACATGGATATATACAGAGAAAGCGTCACTCAGCTTGATGTGAAATGTATGAAACAAAGAGGAAGAACTAAATAATTTCGACATAGCTAGGGAAGATAGATATTAAAAGCTGGATGAACAGCCCTAACATATAGATTTCATGTCTTGAATTGTCGGATACGGACACATTTTAGACACCACGTGAGAAATACCTGAACAAGTCTGTTTTGCTGTTACCTAAAACGGAAGAGATAAGTAATTATCAGAAGACGCAGAGAACTAGATAATATATAAATATATTAGCACCAGAATTCATCACAACATAATCATTCACTAGCTATTGGCTGAATGAACACGCTCATGTCGACAGCTATAAAAGTAATCGCAAAACAGGAACTATCGTTTAGAGAGTTATGTAGTCCATCTTCATATATTCTAAATACTGGATAATGAGGTGGTGTGACTAGGTCCTTTCCACAGTTTTCTTCCCAACTCGTCCAGTTAGCCGTGCTTTGAAGAGCACTCGTTCCTACAGCGAAGCGCTGTCGTTATATTGAGACAATAGATTTGAACCCCAGTGTGCTCCCTAGTTTCCACTATTTTTATTGTAGTGTTAATTTTAATCCTTACTTATTTCCTCTGCTTCCATCGGAGCGAATTTATACATATGCATCTATTTATTAGATCTGGTTCTATCACCACTATGGTTTCCGCACAAATGATATCTCTTTATATTTAACAACTGGCTCTTTTCTAATATGTATGTATATTTCATAAATATATATTTTATAGTGTGACTATTCATGACTATTCTTGAAATCTTGGGAAGATAATGTGATGGTTTCCCCCTTGCCTTCCACATCCACATGGAGGTCTTTGACCTCTGCCTTTGACAGCCATCTCCAGCTGTCAAGACAAGTGAGTGCCCTGCTCTGCTCAGCTGCAGAGTTGTCCATTTATCTCTGCGGATACTCGGTCCCCAGGGCTGTGTTTGCCACACTGTGGTGCGCTTCCCATCTTCTACCACTGGGAAGTGCCGTTTGGATTTTCCCTTCCTAAAATTATGGTCTATGATGGCCAAAACTCACTAGTTCTTTTAGGGGACGAATGTTGCGAATTTCTTGGACTGCTAGAGTAACTAATGACGATTGCCTGATAAAGGCTAATGAAACTAGAACATTATATACTATGATAAGAAAGAGACAAAGAGTTTCTTTGGTCATTTCATTAGAAGAAAGGCTTTGGAGAGCATCGTGACGACTGGGCAGATCGAGGGAAAGGGAGGCAGAGGCAGACCAAGAGAAATAATGCTGGATGAACGTGAGACGGTAGCATGGAGGAATATCAGCAGCAGAATTGATCCAGAACATAAAAGACCGAGATATTTGGATAGACATGAACACCTACGCCTGCTAGCATAACACTTGATGATGAGGATGATAGTGTGACCATCACACACACACACACACACACACACACACACTCACTCACTTACACACACACACACACACACACACACACATATATATATATATATATATATATATATATATATATATATATATATATATATATATATATATATATGAAATAAATCTCTATTTTCTAGTTTTCTTATGTTTTATAAATGCTTACTTTATAGTGTGTCTATATACTTAATAAATGTATATTTTCTAATCCATGTATATACTTAATAAATCTATATTTTATAGTGTTTCTATATATTTAATAAAACCATATCCACTAGAATGTATTTATGGTTCTAAAATATTTATTTTCTAATGTTTTCTCTTTCTTCTGCTTCTTTCTCAACGAGTATGTATCTATTCTCCTTATTGCACATCATATTGTAATTTCTAATACAGGTGGGAAATGTAATTACAATGTAACCATTTACAATGTCACAGAATGTACATGCAGAAGTCATGAAAGCAGCCGGCGAAATAAGAGCAAAATATGTCAGATGAATTTTCAAAATCTCCGCAACAGACCAAGAAATACCAGATGATTAGCAAGCAGCAATACTCAAACAAATATGAAGAAGGAAAAAAAAAAGATTATAAGAAGGATTGTACTAACAATCGAGGTATCTCACTACTCAGATAAAGAATTAAAATGTATGCGACAATTAGTGAAAGAATTAGTACCATTAATAGAAGGTCAAGTGTCAGAAGCCACAATGGGCCTTAGACGGAACACAACCTAACGGACGCAATATTCACACTGAGAAAAAGCATTTCAACACGACATCAAAGGCATTGTATAATGACACGGAATGACACTATCAAGTGCCGCCCACTGGGCGCTGGAGAACAAATCATTCCTCCTCACGACGCTTGACGGCAAAAGTGGAAGATGATGATGATGATGATGATGATGATGATGATGATGATGATGATGATGATGATGATGATGATGAATATATGTAAAGTTACGTATAAAGACGAAGACAAAGCTTTTGAGAGAGTTGACAGGAATATGCTATGGAATTGCCTAAGAAAATACTGAATTAGCAAGCTTCTCATCAATGTTTCCAAAAGCTTATATTCTTCCAGCAATGGTGGCATACGAGCAAAGGAAGGCCCATCTAAAACCTTCACACTTAATTCACGTGTACAAAAACGATTTGTGTCTTCTCACATCACCTTACCTCATTGCATACGTCGACAATAGATGCCGAGAAGCAGAGGCCGAAGAATTTCAGAATTGTTATTTGATGATGACCACGTATTAATAGCAGATAATACAGAGAACCTTCATAACAATCTAAATTAAATAAGTACCTATAATACAGAATATAACAGATAATACAGATATAAAATATAATACAATATAGAATACAATATGTCAAAACTGTCATTTACTGCCAATATAGTACCCTGCGGTGTATGGCAGGGGGGGGGGGGTCTTTGAGCCTGAGGAATTAAGGCCGCCTGGCTAGTGCAGTCCCGCGAACTGTGCAAATTAGAGTTTTCTTTTCGCCCCCGACAGATAAAACCTCCACACCTTACCGAGGATTCGAACCCGGATCTCTTGGAGGAGAATCCGGCATTCTATCCACTCGGCATATAGGATTAATCATGGTGAAACAGAGCCAGTGGTTGTAGACAGACAGTCGGAAATCCTTAAATTTCTGTTTGTTTCACTAACTCAAACGTAGTCCACACACATGCTTCTATCTCTAGTGCACTGGACTTATTTTTGCTGTGGATTAGCTTTCCCTATTACTAGTGTCCCTCACCATCAGGCGAACCCACTCCGACTTCAGAGGTAACCCTGTCAATAAAGATAAAGAACCCGGAAATGAAACAATCAAGCCAATTTAAATATGTAGTGTCAATTATAACTTGAGATGGGAGATGGATAGAGAAATCAAGGTTGTGAAATGGAAAATCAGGTACGTCTGATACATACTAAGATACCCATTAAAGCAATAAGCACGAGTCCTGATCTTGGCGTGGGCAACAATTGAATTGTTTTATCGTTATGTGTGCTGTCAGATTAGAACAGTGACCGTGGTCTCAGAGAAGGTAGGGTACAAAGAAATGTTAGTATTCTTGATCACTCAATGTGATGATGCAGTCTACCATTTTCTCTCAGACAATATATTAATGTTATCTTCTGATTTAGATTGATTTCTTTCTCTTGCTCGCTTGTTTTCAATCTTCTCCTACAGCGTGATTTTCAACAGTGTATGAACGAACAAATTAGGAAGAAATTGGAGCAGAGAGAGATAGAGTTTATGTGACAAATTTTGCGAATACCTTGGACTTTCGTAGTAACTAACAACTATCGGCTGGAAGAGACTAATGAAATCAGAACATTATATTCAACTATTAAAAGAAAAAAAGAAAGCTTTGTTTTGGTTATGAGATGAAAAGAAAGGCAAGGAAAAACACCATATTAACCGGATAGATCAGCGTCACGAGAGGAGGGGAGAAATGATGACGGTTGAACTGGAACACTTATATAGAGGAATATCATCTAAATACGTAATCCAGAACACGAACGACCAAGCTCTGTGCACAAACACCTAAGCCAGCCAGCAGGCACACTACAATATCCTGTTTTGTTTAATGCGCAGAATACGTTGTCTGTCAAACCTAGATAGTATTTAGAAATGTTCTCTTCATTCCTGGCTTCTTTAAGACTTCTTTAATTAAAAACAGAAGCCACAAATTAAAGGTTGCACCATATTTTTGCCTGGCATATTTCGCTGCCTCTCGTTAGGCGCATACTGCAGAGTTATAATCATATGAAGTTAATAAATATATCATACAATGGCTTAAACATTTGAAACAAAGTCATTGATATTGTTCAAATGTGGGGCATTTGCTATCTAAACGGTAATCGCAAATTTAAAACGAAGTCTTTCTGTTTGCACACAATAGGTAGGAATCGCCTTATTGCTAAAGCCTCGATATATTTGAATAATCGTTTATTGCTCGTGGAATACAATGTACGAAATGAATTTTCTTTGTTAACATTATGACCGCATATCAGCGGCTGTTGAGAGATGGCCGAGCATGGCGTTTTATAATCTGTCTAATGCACAGGGATTCCTGAAGTCTGATTAACTCTCTTCTCCACCCATACTGTTATATATATATATATATATTTGGTTTCTTGATTTACGTATTGTCGTTCTGTTCTAAGGAAATATACTTTTTTGAACCTCTTTATATATCTTATTTTTTCCACGATATTCGCTGCACGTTTTTATATATATAATCTCTTCGTCTACATTAATTATTTCTTCGAACTGCTATTTCAACATGCATATTTCTGCATCGCATAAAAACTCACAGTATGCATTGCATATGATGATTCGAAGCTAAACGATAATGTCAGCCTTTCTTGTTCTTGTACGCGTTGTGGTACACAAGCTAGTCGCAGAACGCATTCATCATTGCAGTCATTGGTTTCTTTAGTATTCTTGGGTCATATACTCGTATATGTTTAATTATCTTAGTACAATTTGGTCTTTCCGATTTGGATTATGATCACAGTTATAAAGACAGAAAGGCAGAAAGATGGGTAGTGTCAAGATCTCACATGAAGAGTATTTCTATATAAAGATAGAGGGATACAGGGGATACAACCACGAGACAGAAACCCTAACAAGGGAATTAACGACGATAGCTCGAGTGCCCGAACAATCTCGGGCCTTCGAGAACTAGGGGTCAGTTTGCCTACTGCGTCATTGACACAGGTGGAACCCGCAAGAAGCGTGCAGGGGCCACTTGCACGGGAAGCTCAAGGGCAGTCATACTCCGTGTTCACCCGACGCCCGTCAACGGGCAGACGACTACTGGACAGCAGACAAGAAGTAGGGTTTAGCTTAAGGGGAACAACATACAGAAAGGATTGAACTTAGATATAGTTGATTAATGAGAGAGTTTGGTAGAGTTATGCTGTGATAGTTATGTGTATAATGATTTGTTAATGCAATTATGTAAACACTGTGTGTGATATTGTGATTGACGGCGAAATCCTTACTCGCCAGATAATAAATTAGACTATTAAGACATATCATAGAGTTTGTTGCCTGTCCTGAACCCGAGTCCTGTTCCTAGATTTGTAAGACCATGACAGGCTAGCAGGATGACAGTCAGGCAGGCAGACAGACAGACATGATAGAGAAAGTGGTTTTCCAATGAAGACCTTAAAATAAGCACGATCCATCACGGTGCAGCCGAACATTGTGACGTCATAAGGGCAGTTTAAAGATGGCCACTCCAATTTTGATATGCACCAAAGGAGAGAAGTTTCTTTTAGTAGTGGTAATGTGGGTAAGGGGGGGGGGGTGTGAAACCTATAGTAATTCATCAATCAACGAATGCTGGTCCAATTTGATAAGAATGCCTGTCAGTCCAGCAAGTGTATGAGAGGAGTAGAAAGTTTCACAACGGTGTGACTTCTGTGACAGACTGTTCAAGACCGGGTCTGGTACACCGAGTAGTGACCCCAGAGTCGATGTTGGCTGTTGAAGGCCTCGTACAGCAAAACCACAAGTGTTGCATGTTGGGTGCCACGGCAGCTTACTCCAGAATGGAAACAACGATAAACTGATGCTTTTTAAGAACTTGTGCAGTACTTTGGATCAGAAAGTGTTGATTTCCTATCAAGAATTGTTACCGTAGATGAAACCTGGGTTTACTACCACAAGCTGGAAACGAAGAGAGCGAACAAGGAATTGCGCCATCTATTCTAACCGAAACCAAAGAAGTATAGCACACAGCCATCTGCAGGGAAGATTATGCTGACAATCTTTTGGGATGAACGAGGCATTAATTTAGAGCACTACATGCCAAGAGGGATAACTGTTACCAGTGATACGTATACATATCTTCTCAGGAATCATCTTCGACCTGCAATCAAATCCAAACGATGTGAACTTCTGAGTAAAGGTGTCCTTGTGCAACATAACAATGTTCTACCCTATACTGCTTGTACAACGGTTGAAACCATCGAAGACCTCCTCCACTTTCATTGTGTACCACATCCCCTGTACTCGCCTGACGCAACTTCAAGTGATTTCCACCTGTTTGGACAGCTCAAAGAGTCATTGGGAGGAAAGACTGTTTGGTATTATGAAGAGGCACACCAGGTGGGGCATAGTATTTCACATATGTGACCAAGAGAAGTTTCGTCTACAGCAATCCAAGCACTTTATCGGTGCTGGAGGACTTGCAGGGAATGCAGTGGTGACTACATCAGAAAATGATAAATTTGTTCAATACAATTTTTTCAGAATATATTCACACGGATATACATCTTTGCTTTATTGACTATACAAAGGCTTTTGATAGAGTTAGACATGTCAACATGGTGGATATGCTTGCAGATCTACAAATTGATGGGAAAGACATTAGACTTATAAAAAACATATATTGGAAACAACAAGCTGCAATAAGGATTGATAATGAAGTGGGACAGTATCAGCCAATTAAGAGAGGCGTTAGGCAGGGATGTGTGATGTCTCCAGATCTGTTTTTCCCTATACAGTGAAAATATTTTCAGAAATGTAGAGGATATAAATGGAATCAGCATTGGAGGACGAAGCATCAATAACATTAGATATGCAGATGATACAGTATTAATTGCAGACAATGCGCAGGACCTGCAACAATTAGTAGATGCGGTTGTTGTACACAGTAAGCAACTGGGGTTAGAATTAAATTGTAAAAAGACTCAGGTTATGGTCGTCACTAGGAAGGAAGAAGTGCTACAATGTAATATACAAGTAAATGGAAATATTCTTCAACAAGTGAATCGGTACAATTATCTTGGAACAGTCATAACATCTGATGGGAGATGCCTTGAAGAGATTAGAACAGCCATGGCGAAAGTAGCCTTTATCAAGATGAAAAACATTCTGACCAATAAAAAGATGTCAATTGAAACGAGAAAAAGAGTGTTGAGGGGATACATAGAGCCTGTTCTTTTGTATGGATGTGAAACTTGGACAATGAGCAGTCAAGCTGAAAAGCATCTGATGGCTGCAGAAATGTGGTTTCTGAGGAAAATGCAAAGAATACCATGGACAGACAGAAAAACCAATGACCAAGTACTACAGGAGACAAATGAACATCGTAAACTGATTAGAGAAATTAGACGTAGACAGTCAAAATTTATTGGACATGTTATGAGAAGAAATGGATTGGAGAACTTAGTGACAACTGGCAAGATCGAAGGGAACAGACCAAGAGGAAGACCGAGAGGAAAATACCTGGATGGCTTGGCCACATGGCATGGACGAGACAGGAACACTGAGCTGATCCACGACACTGGTGATCGAGTGAAATGGCGAGTCATGACCGCCCACGCTTCCCGGCATGGCACATGATTGATTGATTGATTCACCTCAAATAAATATGTAAGGTAAGTGAGTGGTGTGTGTGTGTGTGTGTGTGTGTGAGAGAGAGAGAGAGAGAGAGAGAGAGAGAGAGAGAGAGAGAGAGCGTGCGCGTATATATATATATATATATATATATATATATATATATATATATATATATATATATATATATATATATATATATATATATGTCATCAAGTGCCAATTCCAATTCCAATTCCAATTTCTGGTGCAAGTACCCCCTTTCAGCCTTCGAATTTTCGACTTGGCTATGTAGGGGTGTTTATGGTGTAGCTTGAAGTTTGTCTTTCGTACTTTGGACTGCTTGTTGTCAGCTTCCCGGCTTCTGATGGGTTGATTGCGTTCGTTACTTTCTTGTTGAGGTTTTTCATGTCTGGGCAGAGTCGCGCACTTGTTGAGGCCTGGAGTAATTGGGTACCCACCCCGTCATATGGTGCTGTTTCTTTCACGGAGTTTTACCAGTTGTCGTCTCTCCTGGTGTTCCACCTCCTTCCTCGTCTTGGGTTGTCTTCGAATCTTTTCGGTCTTGATTGATTCCGTGTGTCGAGGCCGGTTCCGACTAGGCCTTTTCGATACCGTCTCTCGAACCATTTTCTTGGTCTGGGTATCCATTTTCTTCTAGTTCAATTTCACTTTCTGATGATTCTTCTCCTGTCTGAGTCTTTGTGTTTTCTGGTTCGGGAGTTTCGGTCTTGGCCTTGATTAGTTCTAGTTGTTGTCTTTCTTCTTGAATCTGTTTGAGCGTGTCTTCTGTCTTTTCTCTTTCTTCTTGGATTCTTGATACGGTTTTCGTCAGCCTCAGCCCTCACAGCCCTCATCAAGTGCCCTGCCAGTATGCATATATGTATGTATATATACATATATACAACGACTGACAGGCTGGCAGAAGAAGGGAGGGGCAGACAGACGGAAGTAGAGACTTTCAGATGGTTGAATGCATGAATGAATGGATAAATAAATTATTGACTGACAATCCATAGTTCATACACTGTTACTGTTACGTTTTTGTATCCGCACTATTTAATAGATAATCTTCAACCATGATCTGTTGTATCGCGTACTTGATGATATAGGGAAAATGTATGCAAAACTTTTGGAACAAAGAGCTAGACCAATAGTTGAACAACAGTTAAGCAAAGCACAATTCGGTTTTCGGAAAGGTAAAAGTTGAACTGATGCATTATTTACACTTAGACAAATTTGTGAAAAAACTATTGAATATAGTGACCAGCAGAATATTGTGTTTGTAGATCAGGAAAAGGCTTTTGATAGAGTAGACAGATACAAATTATGGACCATTCTTGAAGACTATGGGATAGAAGGGCAACTGCTAGAAAACATCATAGCCATGTACCACTCGAGCCAAAGTGCAGTAAGAACACAGGAAAGTATATCAGATATGTTCACAGTCAATACAGGAGTGAGACAGGGATGTGTGCTCTCTCCCCTGCTATTCAATATCTACATGGACAGAATTTCCAAAGAAGCAAGTCTCGACAGACCAGATTCAGAAAATTTATAACGCTTTACTCCAGATGAAACAACTGACCCACAGGGAATAAATGAACTTCTATTTGCAGATGATCAGTGCCTGTTTTACAGCGACGAGGGCAAACTACAAAATCATATTACTAATCTGAGTTCAACCTGCAGCAGATACAATATGAGTATAAACACAGCCAAAACCGAAGTAATGCAAGTTAGCAGATCGCCAGGCCCACTAAGTATACAGATAAATAACACACCTCTGAAACAAGTTAAAGAATTCAAATACCTTGGAAGTATGATCACAGAAGATGGCAGATTGGACAGAGAAATTGAAATCAGATGTCAAAAAGCTAGTGCACTTACATATCAACTATCACCCTTACTGAAACATCCAAACATACCCATGTCTGCAAAACGACAGATAATAAACAGCATATTCACACCAACCCTATGCTACCAATCTCAAACCTGGACTTTATCCAAATTACACCTTCTCAAAATCAACACCTGCGAAATGAGATGCCTGAGGAGAGCTGCCAACTTAACAATCCGAGACTGAGTAAGAAATGTTACTATCAGACAGACTGTGGGATCAACACCTTGTGCCACATTTATTGAAAGACAGAAGATCAAGTGGTTTGGCCATGTTGTTAGAATGCAACATCAGCAACTACCATCACTGGCCTTACATCAAAGATCATCTGCGACGAGACCACGAGGACGTCCAAGAAGAAAATGGATTGACGACATCAGAGACATTGTACAACCACACGGAATGACACTATCCAGTGCCGTCCACCGGGCGCTGGAACGCAAATTATTCCTCCCCACGACGCTTGACGGCAGAAGTGGAAGATGATGATGATGATGATGATGATGTGTTAGTTTTCCAGTGTTTTCAACATCCGCACGATTATGAATCCCGATCACCGTAGTCTGTGGCACTCGTTCTGAAAGCAAAGGCCACCCTGTGAAAGAGATGTCCAGTTTTCTCGACGGGTACTCGGGTCCCTGATTAGCTTTCGCCATAAAGTGGTGTTTCCGCCCTCTATTACATGGAGGTGCAGCTGAGTTGCCGCTTTCTTCCAATTATGATACCATGATATTGTTTCGTAAGCTATCGAGTGCTCCTTTCATGGGACACATTACGTATCATATGCCTTTTAGATTTTATAAAATCATATTATGTCTATTCTTAGGGTCATGCCAAGTCTCTGTAACATACACCATATTGAACATTCCAAATAAGCAAGAAAACAAATAGAGAAAAAAACATTATTTTTTACCAGTATTATTTCAGTGTATTTAATTAGAATATTATTTTTGAAGGAAATCAATTGTCGAGAAAAAAATAAAAGGTATTGATTGTTGAGTTTGATTTGAGCCTAATGCTTAAGATTCGGCATATGACTGTAGAAAAGTATTGATTTTAATGTCATTATTTTAATGGCTTGGTTATTTACGTTTTTGTTCTTTACTATTCTATTTAAAATGTTATGTAGAGTGCTAATTTTCAACAGAGAGAAATCAGGATGCTAATATCGCGTTAGGGAGCCGTGGTGGTGCAGTGGCTAGCACGCTTGCCTACTGGCATAGAGATAATGTGTTTGAATCCTCTTCAAAACTGACCTGGGCTACCTTGCTGACCCAGTCTAAAATGGGTACTAGGAAGTATTTTAGGAAGTAAAGTTTGCGTGTGTGACATTGACAGCATCAGCCATCGAGTGCCGATTGGTCAATAAGAATATGGAGATAGCACCACATACCCAATACACATCAAGGCGTGCTATAAGAGTCCTTTAAATGAGTGCTTCAATGTCTCAGCAGTATGGATGTGGCGATCGGATCGTGGGCAACAGATGAGCAGTGAAATGAACACGCTAGGACTGCCATTCTCCATTTGATGTCTAAGGGTCATATTTAGTCATGAAAATGCGATAACATAAAAGTTCCCAAGCATGCAGTTGGTCTGTGATAGGTTAGAAGTATAACACATTGTAGGCTTGCATGCACCGAGCAATAACTGGCTAGTATTTCCCTCTCTTAGCGAGACGACAAGCTCAGAAGTTGAACCTTTGCCATTCATGACATTATCAGCTCAGCCCTCTAGCGATTACACTAACACGCCCTCTGACTTAATACAGTCCAATGTGTTAAAAAAAAAATCTGTCCACCTCGTTCAACCTGTAGTCTCAGCCTTGTTTATAATCTGTGTTTATGTTGCGGTAATCAAATAAATGTTCTTCTGTGTCGATGAATTTTCTCTGTTGCAGCAAATGTAAAAGAGGTCAACAAGTTAAAAGCGCTCGCTCTTAAACTGCCTGTCCGCCGATGGCGGGGTAGAGGGTTCATTCTCTATACCGGTCAGTTGGACTCAAGTGTTGACTTCTCCTTCAGAGGGCAATAATAATTACTCAATGTACAATGAACACCCACCTGGAGTTGATTGCAACAACTTGCAACATTCATGCAACTTGTACATTTTGAATATGTACTGCCTTATTTTGTGGCCTAATGTTATTTTGTAACTGAATATTTGTCTATACTTTGCAAATATTTATTTTTGTTGTAACCTAGTAGTGAACTCATAGTTGTGGATAATATGGCGTGTATACGTTATCTTTGGATTTTTATATATCCACATTATAAGTGTTGTCATTTTTCAAGCCAGTCCACATAGTGTGAATACTTAAAGTAATATGATTATCACACAATCTAGCTAACATCGTTTAAATAAATACAATATCTCTATATTTGCTTATTGTATCTCTATTTATTGTAACCCAATTCACAGTATATAAATAGCTACAAATGTATGTATTGCCATTCTCCAATGGCCCCGAGACGGCACACTGTGGGTATGTTTTCTGTATTGCAGTTCTACATCGGCGGCCGAGACAGCCACGTGGGCTGCACGATAGCAGGATGGGGTCATACATTCGAACCCCCATCGAAGCTGATAGTTTTTTTTTTTTACATGTCTGAGCATCCAGGTCGACCCAGCCTTAAATACGTATTATAAAATATTGTGGGGAGCCCACCATCATCACCCATCGAATGCCGATTTGATTTTACAAACATAGTGTTAGCACCATTTATAACCAATACATCTCACGGCGTTGAAAAGGACCCTTTCTGTTTTATGTTTTGTTTTAAATCTGACAGTAGACTTGTTCATATAACGTTCAGACAGAGACAGTGTCAAACAAAAAGTAGGTTGAACACACCAAAACTGGATGGCGGAGAATGGGTAAATAGGGGTGTATCCCAGTTATCACTTACAAGTTGTTAATTTGTCTGCAGACATGGTTGTTGTATTAGAATACAACAACATTTCGGCGATATAAGCCCATGGCAGATAAGAGAAGTGACTTAAGACGATTTATCATCCCATGGCAATGAATCACTTAGGGCAGGGACGTTATTTGATTGTTTTGGTATGCTAATGTGAATAGTGGCGTTGGGAAATATCGGGAGGACCGGAAAGATCAGCGGTAAAAGAGGCAAACCAGACTAAAGGACTTGATGTTGAGTGAACTGAGACGGCTGCATAGAGGAAGATCATCAACCGATTTGATCCAGAACCAAGAATCGTCGACATGCATGAATGCATACGCCATTCGGCAGGGAACATGATGATAGCGATGATGCTTTCATACAGAAAAACAATTGAAAGCTCTGACCATTGTTAAAAAAAGAGAAGGACACATTTACCTGCCTGACTGCATATAAGGTAAAATGTACTAGTCCCATAATTATAAAGACGAACGATGGGTCATGTGGTCAGTATCACGCCTGCTGCCTTTACCTCCTTAAACTGTCCTGGCATCCATCTTAGGCTGTATCAGCCTGGGGGTCCATGTCATTACAAAAGTCCACATCAAAGGGGGATTAAATAAATGACCGTCAGACAAGTGTGCTAGCAACCGCACTACCTCGGCTGCTTACATTGTTGTATTACATCGACAAGATTAGATGCTATATCATCATCATCATCATCATCATCATCATCATCATCATCATCATCATCATCATCATCATCATCATCATCATCATCATCATTGTCTTTATCATCGTCATCATCGTCATCATCATCATCATCATCATCACCATCATCATCGTCTTTATCATCATAATCATCATCATCATCATCATCATCATCATCATCATCATCAACATCATCATCGTCGTCTTTATCATCATCATCATAATTATCATCATCATCATCATCATCATCATCATCATCATCATCATCATCATCATCACCATCATCACCATCATCATCATCATCATCATCATCATCATCATCATCATCATCATCGTCTTTATCATTGCCATCATCATCATCACCACCACCATCATCATCGTCTTTATCATCATCATCATCATCATCATCACCATCATCATCATCATCGTCTTTATCATCATCATCATTATCATCATCATCATCATCATCATCATCATCATCATCGTCGTCGTCGTCGTCGTAATCATAATCATCACCACCATCACCTCATAATATGTCAAGTGGTATTGGCAATCAATAAAAACGAAGAGTAGGTTATGCCTACACATCAGTCATTGGAAGTTAGAAACATAACTGGCATGTTGCATACAATAATGATAATACACAGCTACTGTTTACGTTCGTTGGCTTTGAACTTATGCGTTATCAATACAGGTGCTACTAATTCCAACGCACTCGACTGAAATGTGCATGTTGATTAGGTTTCCCTATTACCAGTGTCCCTCGCCAGCAGGTGAACCCACTCGAAATTGAGAGGTACTGGTAATTTACGTCTGCAAGGTAAGGATGAGAAGTGAAGTTGATTTCAGTTGATTTGATTTGAGTTGAGTTGAGCTAAGAACCGACATCACTGCACTCAAGACAATTCCATACGCACTCCGTCGCTTCGTTCAACAGCCAATGAAGAGTCATACTACTAATCGTTCCCTCCATTTAATTTTCTCCCCGCTGGCTGTTGTAAAAGTTATCGAGCGCTCCGCTGCTCCGGCGATAAATCGTTTTATTTTACATACGGACGAGAAGTCATCATTTTAGTCCAACTGTCCGGTGTAGGGTTTGAACCCAGTAACTCAACATCAGCACACTGAATGTTTATCAAAGAGTCGCCTTATCTATTCGACTAATACATAGCTATGAAATGAGGGTTATTAATGAACAAGAAGACAAAAATGAAATCATGGAAATGTGGTTTCACTGATATATATATATATATATGTTGTGGAACAAAACAATAAGCAGCGGCTGCAGCAGGATGTAATAATATGAACTGGAAACAATTAGGTATATTTTGCTCCTGCGAAAAGAAGAGACATACTAAACACAGACACAATGCACATTCATACCTTACAAGTTAAGAAAATCCATCGTACACAGGTGAAAAACAAAGTGTGACTTCTCAAAAAATCAGAAGCAATCAATAAATATATAAAATGAAATAATAAAATAACAAATAAGTACAATAGGACAACAAAGGACGGCCGACGTTTCGATTCTAAGAATCCTTGTAAAGGGCAGGACAACACAAATAGATAATACAACGACAAACACAACACAAAAAATAACACAACTACTCGCAGAAATGGCGGTTTGTGCCGGTTGCGAAGGCACTCTTTAGCTACAGAGTGTAAGTATAGGTAGGTTGCCAGAGCGCCAAATAGGGTTTATGTCGCCAAAAACACGATATGAATATATAGAGGTGTGTAGACAGTTAGATATGAATATATAGAGGGAGGACAGCATAGTTATAAACAGTGTAAACAGTGGATATGTATAGACGGAGGCGTGTGAACAGTTGGATATGAATGTATAGAGGGAAGATGGCACAGTTATAGAGTGGCGTCCACAACAGTATTGATACCTGCTGGATAGACGCATCCCAGAGAGTTTACTAATTGGCGTTCAATTTTTTTTAGCCTAATGGAGCTGTTGGAGAAGCAAGGTTTCAATGCAGTGACACATACATCGTCGACTCCATTATGATTGGAAGAATTAAAGTGGTTGGGGACAGATTTGTCAGCGCCGTAGTTAATATCCCTGAGGTGTTCCCTAAAACTGTCGGTAAGGCGATGTGACATTAAATACATTGGTCAAACTGGCAGACGACTGGGAGGAGTATGGAGCAACCTAAATAAAAACTACAAGGAGGCAACTAGAAACTTCTACGAAAAGATACGTGCAATGAGAACCAGAGGAGAACCCTTTGACCTAACTGAAATAATTAACAGCGAAAATGGAGAACCAATAAGTGAACACAAACAAATCCTAATAAAATGGAAACAGTACTTCGAACAACTTCTCAACATCACATCAGATGTCACAAGAATTCAAGAAACCGACACAGATGCCACAGAAGTACTAGAACCAAACATACTGAAAGAAGAAATTATAGAAGCCGTCAGATTAGCCCAATTGAACAAATTACCAGGACAAGATAAAATACCAAATGAACTAATTAAATCAGCAAGAGAAGTAGGAACAACATGGCTACATGGACTATTCAACCATGTCCGGGTAGAACAACAGACACCACGAGACTGGGGAAACGCCATAATTATCCCAATTTGAAAAAAAAAAAAAACATAAGCAGCAAAAGTGACTGCACACAATACATAGGCATTTCACTGTTAAGTCGTACTGGGAAAATATTTTGCAAAATTCTTGAGAAAAGATTACGAACTACTATAGAACCCCAGCTAAGCGAAACACTACTTGGATTTAGGAAAAACAAAGGATGCATAGATGCCATTTTTACTCTTAGACAACTTATAGAAAAATCAATCGAATTCAATGAAACACTCTACTTAGCCTTTGTCGACCAAGAAAAGGCATTTGATAGAGTAGATAGAAACAAGCTGTGGGAAATCCTTAAACAATGTGAGTGAGTAAACATCTAACAAACCTATGTAGAAGCTTATACAACAACAGTGAATGCATAGTGAGAGCAACTGGAGGATACTCAGAACCCTTTACCATAAGATCCGGTGTACGACAAGGTTGTGTCAATCCCCCTCTCTTGTTCATAACATATATAGACAACATATGTAAAGAAACCAGCCAAACAGAGACCACAAGAACACCGCATGACGAGAACATGCTAGAAAAACCATTAGAGAACTCCTGTTTGCGGACAATCAAGCACTAATAGCAAAATCAGAAGCTGAATTACAAGACCACATGAATAGTCTAAATAAAATGTTTAAGGAACATAACATGAAAATTAGCACCAGTAATACAGAGGTAATGACTCTAAATAAGAAGAAGCAACAACGATTCACCTAAACGAACATCCTTTGAAACAAGTAAAAACTTTCAAGTACCTAGGAAGTATAATATAATCAAATGGCAAATCAGAAGACGAGATCGAAAATAGATGCAATAAGGCAAACCAACTCATTGGACAAATGACACCAATACTAAAGAACAAACATGTATAAATAAGTACTAGGAAAGCACTTTACAACACAATCTCCCTACCAACTCTATGTTATCAATGCCAAACCTGAGCAATGACAGAAAAAGAGAAAAGAAAAATCACAACAACAGAAATAAGATTCCTGAGAAGAATACTCAATATATAAAGAAGAGATAAGATCAGAAATGAAGAAATCAGGACTAAAGTGGGTGTTGTAGCTGCACTAGATTTTATTAGAAGGCAGCAAGTCAAATGGTTTGGTCATGTAAGTAGGTTACCAACTAACAGTAAACCACAACAAGCAGTGATGTATTGACCAGAGGGAAATAGAGGAAGAGGCCGACCACGTAAATGATGGACGCAGAGAATAACAGAATCCATGGGAATATCGATACATGAAGCCCATGAGCGGGCACTCTTCCGCTGTTTATACTTCACCTCGACACCGCAAGGTACAAGAGGAACATGGTGAGATGAGATGAGATGAAATGTATGTTTTGACGAGGCTAAGACAGAAGGTTAAGAAGTTATCAACAACAACAAAAAAACAGAAAACGCCAGTCGATATTATGGTTACATTATGACATTCATTCAGCAGCATGTCCTTTGCAGAACCTCGCTCCCATAACAACCTTCCGGAAAATCTCTCGATCATAAGCAAGATGTCCCGCGTCCTATACATCCATCTGGAGATCATCCGCCACATCCTGCACCCATCTTCTTTTTGGCTTTCCTCTTCCTCTCTTCCCATGTATATACCCCTCCATTATTGTTCTCTCCATACGTTCATGACGTTTCAAGTGACCAAAATATTTCAATTTTCTTTGTTTTATCGTATTTAATAGCCAACCTTCTTCAATATTCAGCTCTTGAAGTATGGATGCATTTGTTCTTTTCTTTACCCAAAATATTCTTAGAACTCGTCTAGAACATTTATATTCAAAGGCGTTTATGCGCTGTTCAGTTTGTTTAGTAAGTGTCCTGGTCTCACAGGCTATGCTGCAATGGGGAAGATGCATGTACATTATGACAGTAGAAACAATTTACCCTTTCGTAACATTGGGAACCATTTATGGAGAGAAAGACAGAGGGAAAAAGAACAATAATATTTTAAATCGTTTATTACCTCATGTAAACACGAACCAATACATGCTGGCGGAGATCGCGAGATGTGGAGAATCATGATCTCTCAAGCCTGTTATTAAGGTAGATGCCGACGGCTATGATGATATTATTGTCTCACTACTCAACAATACTGGTGTGGAAGATGTAGGAAATCGGTAGACATTTAGAGGAGAGACATTACACGCAACAAATTTCACGAAAATCGCTACAGTTAGTTATTCGTCAGATTATCCCGCCCAACACTCAGCGCTAACTGAAAACAGGTAGTAACACCTATTGTCATACGGTAGCTCAGTCATATCTGACTAAGACCAGACTCTAAAAATAAATGTATACACATTGTATAAAATAAACACAGAAGTGACCAATTGAGTATCCAGATGTCTTTAGTCTATTCCGGCGGAACGTAAACAATATCATCATTATGTAGCATGATTTTCCTATGCAGAAAAACCGCACTCATTGCGTCCTGTCGAGAAGTTTCTCGATCTCTTGCCATTTTCCTATGCAGAAAAACCGCTCTCATTGCGTCCTGTCGAGAAGTTTCTCGATCTCTTGCCATTTTCCTATGCAGAAAAACCGCTCTCATTGCGTCCTGTCGAGAAGTTTCTCGATTTCTTGCCATTTTCCTATAGCAGAAAAACCGCTCTGATTGCGTCCTGTCGAGAAGTTTCTCGATCTCTTGCCATTTCCACTGTATAATGCTCCTTCATATCGAAGGTTTCTAAAATGTCCATCCACTCTATCTTTGTTCTGCCTCTTGTTTTGTCTTGCTATTTCCACTTTATCATGTACCCTAATGCCCCAATGTGTCTGCAATGTCCGCCCTCTATCTTTATGCTGCCTCTTGGCTGTTCTTGAAGGAATCATGTCATTCATCACTGTAACCAATAAGACATGGTAAAATGATATGTATGTAGGTGGCAATGTAGACAAGGGTGGATGATAGATATGTATATTAAAGTAAAGAATAAAGTAAGAATACAAAGGTCAAAGTGAGTTTTGTTAGCACTAGGAAATATGTGGAAGTTAACAGAAATTACATTAAGTCCCAAACTTCGAATATTTAATTCCAGTGTTAAATTAATATTGATATATGGGTCAGAAACACGGAGAACGACTAAGAGAGCTACTCATAAACTAAAAGCATTTGTTAGTTGGGCATGGAGGAATA
>JACEFZ010021757.1:0-55000 GCA_014155875.1 Cepaea nemoralis | reverse complement strand
TTAAAACTCCGAGGTAAACTATACCAGCCGTGTGACAAAACACAGTTAACTGACGACAGTTGATGCAGACACAGCACTTCTCAAAGACAAAACAATCGTATGTTATGTCGTTATTTTGAATCTTTTCAAGGATTGCATATTCGGTTTATACATGCTGCTATTAAATCATAGGCAAACAAATCACACTTGTTCAATATTATTACATTTTCAAAAGATAAACCAAACATTTTCTACACTTTGCCATTACACAGGCGACAATTATTACCTATTCGATATTAAAAGCACTCTTGTATTCGCAACAATAAATCTTTCAACAAGCACCACACATTCTTCACCTTCCGTTATCAAACTGTTTATAAAGAAACCAATTTTTTAATCGACATAATATTGTTACTATCGGCACACAGTCATTTTTCAATTCAGGTTATAAAACTACCCATAGACCAACCACGTTTTCACTCGTAATTGCCATGCCTTAAACAGTTAATACTCCTTTAAGCTAGTTGTCACTTTTAGTTGCCGTAAAAGTTGCGAGAACATGCATCTTCTCTGTGGTAATATACGGATATGTGACAGGAACTATTTTGCGATCGCTACAGAATAAAACTGGAACTTATGAGCTTAAATGTTACAGAGCAATTATCAGAGTTTAGTGGACTAAGAAGAAGAGAAACACTGACATTCTACAAGGAGTTCATGTCTCGGAAACTGAACTACTCTGACTATATTAAAAATCAGAATGGCTTGGAAAGAATAGTGTCGGAAGGCATGGTTCATTTGAGAAGAGGCAGGGGCTGTGCAGCATGACCATGAATACAGTATACTGCATACAATTTGGCAGCAGACCGCTTGAGTTGGTTTTTCTAAAATAGTATGAGTGCCGGTCGTTCGGAAAGCAATGACAAACTACTGACCTGGTACAAAGGTTGAAGAACTGTGTGGTCAGAGCCACATTCTGGACAGAACCTGTTATATGATGATGCCGTTATCAAATTGTCCATAGCCAATATAAGCACTGAAACACAGTGGAGTCCCCGGAAACGACAGAGCTGATCGATTGGCTAAGGAAGGAGCAAAAGAAGAACAACCTGATGTGCCCATTACATAGCACCAAAAGAAAAGAATGATCAAATCAGTCAGAAGGCCACCAAACCTTACTCAAGATGACTACTCACGTTATTGACAGACCAGAACAGGTCATTCTTCTGCGCCTCAGAACAGGACACAATAGATTACGCAACCATATGTACACAAAATTCGAGATTGGTGAAACAGCCATGTGCACATGTGGTTTGGCGTCGCAGACAGCAGAACACATACTCCAGGATTGCCCAAACTACAACATATCCAGGCGAAACTTCTGGCCTAGAGAGACAAAAGTGGAAGATAAACTCTATATATCGCTGAGTGAACTAAAAAAGACTATTAGATTCATAGAAGAGACAACATTGCAGTTATAAACATATTTCAGGCGAACGAAAGAAGAAGCAGAAGAAGAACTGAAACCTGTATTATCTATCTGTCGACGATCTTCTACATTTGACAACAGTCCAAATACAATGACGTGTTCCTAGTTACGATGTTTTGGACTAGTAAATAGATGGTATAGAATACAATCGACTAATAAGGTTGAAGACAGACAGACACGACTGATGTACCTGCAACGACGGTTTATCGTTGTGTGTACGAAACATTTACAACAACAATCAATGTATACATGTATGTTATTTGTCTACAGACAAAATAACTTGTTTTCTACACACCATAGACAGAACTAGACAGACTCTACAGAGCTATACATTCTATCTGCTTACTGTTAACTCTTTCCTTCTCTCTCTACTCAGTAACTCACTGCACGTTTTTTTTTTCATACCAAGCACAACACAATTATCTGACTTCCTTCTGTCACATCAAATTGTTAATTTCACCCACTCTATCATAATTGTTAGTATGACTCATTATATTGCAATGCTATTATATTATATTTTCCCAGCCCCGATTGTTATTTGCTGAAATTAACTCTTGGGACCGGAAAGATTAGTTACAGTTGCATAGGTCAATACACCATATTTCCCTCCAATAAATGCATAGTTTTACTTTCACCTCCAGATATAAAGATATCCTTAGACACATTCACCAATCCAGTCCAATTCAATTTTAAGGAAAATAACAATACCCCCAGATCCAAGCCATTATTGCTTGACACACACATGAAAATTACTTGCATGAGAAAGGATCAAAGTTACGACAGTTTAGAATAAAAATAGTTAATACTCTAGACAGTATCACACTTGTATCACCTCCACAGACACGAAGAGAACAAGAGAGACTCGAGCAGGGCCTGGATCATCCACGCTGAAGATCTGCGTCTCAAAGATAAAGGTCTCGGGAAATCCCGAGCGTCCATCAGAAACGTGGTAGGTGTTATGTGCAACTTGCCATATTTGATAAGGCGTGCGAGTCGTCTTTTGTATCCTTTATTTAATGTATTGTTACTGACTGAAAGATGAGATTTTGGAAAGGTACCAACAGTAAATCTGTGAAATTAAATAGTTGTTCAACTGTCCACCAATGTTTCATATACAGAATTATTTCTTTTCTGTCTGATTTGTTTGCATGGTCTCACACATATTTATGTGCCGGACCAGAGCAGTGACTAGCACGCTTCCTGTCGGCCCGGGAGATATTAGTGGGAATCTTGCTAGAGCCGTGGACATTACAGACAAAATTGACCCGATCCCCCTGGTTGATCCAACTTAAAATGTTTACCATAAATGTTCCTTGTAAGTGAAGTCGGCTGGTGTGATAATGACGACAACATAGATCCATTTAATACGCCTAAAATACGGGGCTAGCAACATATACCGCAAGGCTTGAAAAGAGGACCTTAACTTTCTTTTTTGCAAAGTGCACACGGTCCCGAGCGAGGATTCGTCCTTATCAAAGAAGGCTAGTCATTCAATGCATTTTCCCCGGATTAGGAAACGGTATGTTTTTTGTTGATTATTATGAAAACATCTACACAATCCATACCGTAAATCTACCCAGATCTGAAGGAGATATCGTCAGTCTCACATCTGATGATGAAGTCTCACAGTTTGTCTTTTAGAGATTCTGTTGGCCATGCTCTACCGTTTAGTTTTAAATAATACGGAACATGTTGTTAATATTAAGTGGCTTAAAATGTTGCATACTTGAGACATTGAGACATCAGCAAAGCCAATGCTAACTTAATAGGTCATGAGCCTGATTAAAGCCAGCTTACTTTGTACAGTTATAACTTGAGCAATACAAAATAATGACGACAAAGTCACCTGACAATCTGGTATTGTATCTTGAATACATATCGTTAGAAGAGTTGATAAACGAGAAAAGTCAATAAAAACCTACCGGGAAGCATGATTGTATTCGCAATAGTAATGACACTAGGAGAAGGAGTAGAAGAATACGAAGAAGATGAAGGGAAGGATAGGGAGAAGGAGAAAGATCAAAAGAATCCGAAAGGAAAGAGAGAACAATAAATAATCAGGTAAATCTGAAAAAAGAATTAGACTAAGAAAGAAGGAATGAAGAAAAGACAAAATAAAGAACGAAGAAAGGAAGAAAGTGAAGTATAGACGAATAAAAGAAAAGTATCAATAGGCATGTGTATACCCGTATTCCTCATTGTTCTTTAATGTTTGTATATATTCTGTTTTTTATTCACCTACACAGCTGAGAAGTCTGATTTCTTCCTCCCCAGAGCCCATCCGGCAGAACACTCTATAGTGATTCCCGTGCTTCTTTGACCACCGACTCTTCCTACGGACAAGTGTTCGCTGAGCAGTACATCTTTCACAACGAGGAAGTCGCCGGAAAGAGGATATTGTTGAATAACAAGGCTGGAATTGTTGTGACAAAACAGCTCTCCAAAAATGTCAACCATGTAGGTATTCCTATAATGCATAGTTTAGTAATCATACCAAGAAGACTAAGAATATCATATCCGTATCATTGTGAAATACTGGGTGTCCGACGCCGGGACACATTTCCTTAACTACTGACAACGGGTTGGATATATATTCTGCATCATGCTGATCACATGTCACTTCAGAAACAACAAAAAATTGCACCTATGTTAGAGAAATTAGACGTAGACAGTCAACATTTTATTGGCGTATTATTAGAAGAAATCAACTTTCAAACTTTGCAGCAACTGTCAAATTTGAGGAGAAAAGAGAATGGGAACACAAAGTAATGAGTACAAGGATTGCTTGGCCACATTGCATAGTCAGGATTAGAAGACAGACCCTATCCAAGATCGATCGCTACGTGAGATGGTATCAATGATGATCTATATGAAGAACATCTCTTACGTGTCACGACGATCTATATGAAGAACATCTCTTACATGTCACGACGATCTATATAAAGTATCTCTCTTACATGTCACGGCCGAATCTATACCGGACGTACTTCTTTTTCATGTCACGGCGATCTATATGAAGTTCCTGTCATTGTGCCCTCCAGTTTTCTCATGCGCGTGACTACATATCACATGAAGTGAGTGAATGAATCATAGTTTAATTGAAATAATATATATATCATAGAAAGTGTATTGATTGGTCGATTTGGCTGAATGCCGAGAAGAGTATGTTATCTTTCTTTATACAACGAGAAGCTCGACCCCATCGATGTTCAATAAGTATCAAATGAAGTACACTCACGCGCTCGCCTATATGTGTATGCGTATCCAGTACTGTCGTGGATATGTTTTCATCAAGATAAATACAAGTTGCTGTTTTCTGTTCAGTACTAGCTACATGGTTTTGTAAAATGTTGCCTACGTCCCGTATTTCTGATTGACTCATGGACGAAGAGAAGAAGTCTTGCATGGGGTTTATAGAGCCATTTGGTATGTCTCACTGACTGTTATCCTATCCGTCTTACTAGCTTCCACGTGGCTTATTTGAAGTACCCTTCTTACATGTCACGGCGATATATATGAATTAGCTCTCTTACGTGTCACGGCGATCTATATGAAGTACATCTCTTACATGTCACGACGATCTATATGAAGAACATCTCTTACATGTCACGACGATCTATATGAAGTACATCTCTTACATGTCACGAAGATCTATATGAAGAACATCTCTTACGTGTCACGACGATCTATATGAAGAACATCTCTTACGTGTCACGACGATCTATATGAAGAACATCTCTTAAATGTCACGACGATCTATATGAAGTATCTCTCTTACATGTCACGGCGATCTATACGAAGTACTTCTTTTTCATGTCACGGCGATCTATATGAAGTTCCTGTCATTGTGCCCTCCAGTTCTCTCATGCGCGTGACCTCGGCTCACCAAACCAGAAGTGGCGCTGAAGTGGGGTTGAAAAAATGCTACCTCAGATGGCCAAGAACAAAAATGTGTTTACTTTCACAATAAAACAAAACGGAACATTCTTGAAATATAAACACAGAAGACACAAGCAATAGGTCACACGATTTATTGCCTGGCATATGTTACTGCATCTCATCAGGTGCATACTGCAGAATTACATATCACATGAAGTGAGTGAATGAATCATAGTTTAATTGAAATATATATATATATATATATACATAGCACAAGTAGTCTCTGATTCTGTTCGAATGTTCCGCAATGTTATCCCCATAGTAATCGCAGTCACTGTCAAATCTTTCTGTTAACACAACCCCGGTTTTAAATGTCGAATTTCTATTGCATCGATTGTTGGAATAAGTATCAAACTAGAGACAAACATTCAAGCAATTGAAATAAGATATCTCAGACATGACTTCGTTATAACATGTGCAGCTTGTGTCCTAAATGTAACTTTTTGCAGAATATCATCAGACAATGTGTGGAACCACACACATTTCTGATTACAGCTTTATAGAAATTGAAGTCACTGTGATGTGTGAGGCCATATGTAAAAGAGTAACTGGTTTTTGACACTATAACGCTGTACTTACTGATATGGTCCAAGGGAAAAAGGATACAAGAGAATACCAAAGATGCAGTTCACACATTCAGAAATATACATAAACAGTGTGGAATCAAGAGATAAAGAGTGGAACAGGTGTGCTATCGTTTGGGATATGGGAGACGATAAGGCAGCACGACACAGATATTGTTAAAATATTTTCTAATGCTATTTGTGCTTTTTGCTCTGTGCTTGTCAATAAATGTGTATTTGTTCGCTTTTGTGCTGACTGTTTGTTAACATGAGTGTTCTCGAGGTATGGTGTCCGCCTCGAGTGCTGGAGGTCCCGGGTTCAGGCCCCGGTTAGGACCGGGATTTATTTTTAAAAATCCACCCGGACTTCCAGCAATAAAATTTCCCCTGGTCTCTGGGTAGTGAGATCGGAACGAACGTGTGTATTGTTGCGCACGTAAAATATCCCTTGGCAGTTGGAAATCGAAAAAGAGCAGCCTAACGGCGCTGCCCGGGCAAAATTTCGAGTTAAAAATCTACCCAAAGTATTTCAGGATCCTCGCCGATGCAACGGAGTTCGTGCATTGAGCTGAGTTTCTCCAGACTCAGGTTTGAGTTAGGGGGAAAACGGAGCACTTATGGGTTAAACCGTGTGCCGTGATGTTGATCCAACGACTAAACTAACTAAACTAAAAGAGTATCTGATTGCTGGTTATGCCGTCGACTGGTCGTCCCAAAGTTAGCAAGCCAAAGCGTTATTTTATATTGTTAGGTATACCTGCGCTGCTCAACACGACACACGACGATGCTGAATATACGAAATTAACTATTTGTAAACTTTATTTACAGGTTATTCAACTGAGTAATGCAAATATATGCAAGTTTTATGGCGTCTGTGTGGACCCTGGTCAAGAGATGACCATCTGGGAGTACTGTAGAAAAGGAAGTGTCCAGGATGTCATACATAACGACAAGAAATATCTGGAAGATATGCCTTTCAAGATCTCCTTCATGAATGATATAACGAAGGTATGCCATTTACTTTGCAGATGTAGTCGATATCTTCTTCTTGATGTCTTTCATAATCTTCTTTGCAATGCTTTCAATGAGTCCATCACTGAATGACCAGTTGTGGCATCTCTACAAAGCACCATCTTCAGATACGCATAGAACACTAACATCTGGGAGAACACCTAGATCTGTCATATGCTCTCAGCTGCATGAGCAAGGCTTGCTCTCAAACTACAGAGTGGAAACGCAGAGGTGTTTCCAAGGCACCAGAGCCAGGTTCTACACTGGCCAAGACCTACTAAGACGTCCTAGTCGTGCGTCCTAGGCAACAGGTCCCTTCGGGGTCCTGGCTAACGTAGTAGGATCACTGATTCTTCCGAAGTCGGAGAGTATCTGCCTGCATGGCGAGGAACCACCAGTCTGCACACCAATAAGCCAGACATGGGATAACGGATACTCACGCAAACCTCAGGTCCTGTATGACATCACACTGATGTTGGACAACAGGATGTCTTCATCCGACACATATGACTGCACGCTGGGGTTCACAGCCAGCTAGAACAAGCAAGCAAACTGTAGAGTGTATCCTTCAGGTGTGTTCCTACATAAAGACTGTTGGTATTAGTTATGGTCGTAAAGAGCTACACTGAAGAATGAGAAGAGGATTAAGAGGTGAAGGATACAGTTAAGACGAAGACGAAAGAGGAACATGAGAAGAAGATACACAAGTATCAGCATATGGAGGACAAGAAGGAGATGATGTAAGGGAAGGATCTTACTTCATCAGATAAGTGACATGTTTCACTTCTTGATATGTGTCTTACAATTCACTTCATGATGTTAATGCCGTTTTTCAGTTCAACAAATGCGTAGTATGTCTCACTGTATGATATACATCCTATCATTCATTTGATTTGTGGCACTGTTACTTCATCAAATACCCACCATTCCTCTGGTTTGGTGTTATTTGGTCTTTGATCTAGAATCATTGTGCTTGCGCACGGATGTCTCTTTCAGTAGTTAGTCACCGCCCATAGATCACACACAGAACAAATCAGCACAGTGCACCAACTATCTAGCACCGGTCAGGATGCAAATGTGCACCTAAACTGCAGATTATATAAATATTTGTTATATATATGCAGCTTCTCTAAAAGCTATGATACACGTAGCTAGTGTCACTCACTTCATCATAATGATAAATGACTCACTTTAGGCTTACATCATAAAGTGAGTCATTTATCTTATGATGAAGTCGTACATTGTACATAGTATGTCACTAAACGTTGTGAATGCCACCTCAAGGTATTTTGTAATTAGTACAACTCACTTCATAATATACATGACTTATGTCATTTCATGTTGGGAGTGGTATAACTCTATTGAAGACGTAACTGGTACATCTCTATTCATATTTTAAATGTCTCGTCTGATTTAAAGACGTGTGCTGTATATTTAGGGTCTTCGATACCTTCATCATTCGCGGTTGGGGCACCATGGAAGACTCAAAGCTGCAAACGTGTTGGTGGACAATCGGTGGACGTGCAAACTCACCCACATGATCATACCCGGAGTCTCTAAGATCGACACACTGGACGACGAAAACGTTAATTATGAAAGTAAGTTTTCTTGGATATAAAATATTAGCTATAGATTATAAAAAACGTTTTGTTCATATCAATTTTTACAAAATACTGCCAGTTATGTAAGTAAGGTTTCTTGAATTCAAAGAAAATGGATAATAAAAATATTTAAATAAAAAAATAATTAAAACATGCTGCAAATTTTGAAAGTAAGTTTCACTAAAAACACTGTATAATATGGACAACAACAAGTGAATAAAGTTACAATATGCAAGTACGTTTTTGTTAATAGAAAATTATACAATATTATATCTTTTGACTACGTTGGTTTTATGAAGATATGCATTCTGAATGTAAGTTTAATTGAATGGAAATGTGTATAATATATACTTTCCAAATAGCAACAATTCGCAAAGTATACAAGTAAGATTTTGCGAAAAGAACAAACAAATGAAATATAATTTTCTTGGAAAAAATAATTTAATAATGTTACATATTATGCGGCCATTGTGAAATATTGTTAAGATGCCGCGGCATCTTTAGTGTATTTGTGAACGAAACTTAATGACTGTTCTTTCCATATGTAAATACGATGCCGGCCCACAGGTCATACAATGAGCAAATAAATTTAGCTACGTTTCAAGACATTTCTTACTGTCGTCTTCAGACTCCAAGAATTATTCACGAAAATTAAAATATCTCATAAATAAAAACACAACTGACTGTGTTCCAACATGGAACCCTCTGTTGTGATTTTGTAATTTTAAACGCTGTCGGTGACGTCATGCATGGCTATTCATCTCGTGTCCCTGTGTCAGTGATAATATTATTAATGATCTGTAATGCGGGCAGCGTGGATATAGGACCTCCTATTGCTTCATCCATGTGTGATTCAGCTCTGCATCCAAGCAAATACCACATGTTCATATATATATATATATATATATATATATATATATATATATATATATATATATATATATATATATATATATATATATGTATATATATACATAGAGAGAGAGAGAGAGAGAGAGAGAGAGAGAGAGAGAGAGAGAGAGAGAGAGAGAGAGAGAGAGAGAGAGAGAGAGAGGGTGACAGACGGACAGACAGACAGACAGACAGACAGACACAGAGAAAATTGTGTGTAATTTGGCCGGTTTACTTATTTTTTACCGGTCTTCCACAACTTGAGTCAGCATTCCTCTGGTTATATATTGATTGCCTTCATTAAGCCACTTTCCCCTAATATTTCGTGAGGTAAACAATGGATGTGATTTAATCATGCTGGTGACAACCACGACAGGATGCTGCTGTTGCTGCTGCTGCTGATGATGATACTGATGCTGCTGGTAGTAATTCTAATTAGACAATAATATTTCGAGAGTCACTATTGGCATATGCACATGCCACGACAACAACACATCACTAAAGGAACAGTAATACTTGGATTCACGACGATTTAGATTCCCGTCGAAATATATTTCTTCATTCACTGATCGTGGTAATGTCCTCTTGTAAATTAACTAAAGTAATGGACTCTTTTGAGTTGTGCTGTGAGGCGCATTTGATATATGGTACTAGCTCCTTGTTTGTATAGACCACAAGGTACTAAGTGAGTGATGTCCTCAATATCACACCATTCACCTTTAACTCCACTGATATCTTCTGGTACATAATTTAGTTTAGTCGACGAATCAACATCACGGCACACGGGCATAACACATAAGTGCTCCGTTCTACTCCTAACTCAAGCCTGAGTCCGGAGAGTCTCAGCTCAGTGTACGAACTCCGTAGCACCGGCGAGGATCCTGAAATACTTTGGGTAGATTTTTAACTCGAAATTTTACCCGGGCAGCGCCGTTAGGCTACTCTTTTCGATTTCCAACTGTCAAGGTATTATTTACGTGCGCAACAATGCACACAGGCGTCCGATCTCACTACCTAGAGACCAGGGGAAATTTTGTTACATGAAGTCCACGTGAAAAAAATCATACACATATTAGGTTGGGTTAACATCAACGCCCAGAACATGTTTAACACTTCGCCTTGATTTGGATTCAAACACATGACCAAAGGGCTAGCACACAACCATGCTTGCCACTGTGCTATCACGGCTTCCCTGGTCGGCATGTGGGGCTACTAACATGCAATTCTGGTATAACAATAGCTGTCAGTTTAGTTTTCCCGTTGTCTAGTGGGTGTGATAATGTTAATTTTTTACCCGTAATCTACAGTTAGCATTTTAATAGGTACCGGCATTCTCGTCTAAAACATGCACAAGACAGTTTAAAATAACAAAAAAAAACAAACAAACAAACAAACAAACAAACAAACAAACAAACAAACAAACAAACAAACAAGACATTTTAAAAAAACAAAACACAATTCTGTCTGCAGAGTTCCTCTCAACGCCGCCGGAGATTCTAAGAAACCCACCTCTGGCATTATTAGGCTCCAAGGCCGCTGATATGTATTCTTTCGGTATTGTTCTACTTGAGGTATTCACAGGTAAGAGTTGTGGCTTCTATTACATGGGACATCCACAAATCAAATGTTACAATTACTTACTCCAATAGGGTAACCTAGTGGTTAGAAGCGCGCTCCTCGCCCCGGTGGTCAAGGGTTCGAATTCGCATCAGGACGAATGTTTCAAGATCTACCTTGGCTTTCTGCTGGTTCTGTGCGAAGAGGTTAAGGACACATTTCGTAACCCTGAATACTGCGTTCGAAACTCAGCTGCAGGCGATTTGGCAGCAGAGCTCCGTGCGTTGGTTTTCATACAATGGTAAGTGTGTCGGTCGTTCAAATAGTAATGGCAAACTACTGAACGTAAATGTGCCAAGAAATCACGAACAACCAAACAATTCTGGGTCTGACTGTGACGTTCTGTAAATGATATACAACTTACTAACCTTGGCTCTTAGGGCGACACAGTCTGAAATGAGTACCAAGAAATGTTTGTGAAGTGAATGCCACCGGCATGTTATTGACCACATCACCATCGGAGTACCAAATGTTCTAATAAAATGTGTCTAGCACCACACGCCCAGTCTGCCTTAGATGTGGTAGAGGGTTCATTTCTTACTTCAGACTGACTCTAGATGTGTTAAAGGGTTCTTTACTTACTTCTAACTGACTCTAGATGTGTTAAAGGGTTCATTACTTACTTCGAACGGACTCTAGATGTGTTAAATGGTTCATTACTCACTTCTAACTGACTCTATATGTGATAAATGGTTCATTACTCACTTCTAACTGACTCTAGATGTGATAAATGGTTCATTACTTACTTCTGACTGACTCTAGATGTGATAAATGGTTCATTACTTACTTCTGACTGACTCTAGATGTGTTAAAGGGTTCATTACTTACTTCGAACGGACTCTAGATGTGTTAAATGGTTCATTACTTACTTCTGACTGACTCTAGATGTGTTAAATGGTTCATTACTCACTTCTAACTGACTCTATATGTGATAAATGGTTCATTACTTACTTCTGACTGACTCTAGATGTGATAAAGGGTTCATTACTTACTTCTAAATGACTCTATATGTGATAAAGGGTTCATTACGTACGTCTAACCGACTCTAGATGTGATAAAGGGTTCATTACTTACTTCTGACTCTAGATGTGATAAAGGGTTCATTACTTACTTCTAACTGATTCTAGATGTGATAAAGGGTTCATTACTTACTTCTGACTCTAGATGTGATAAAGGGTTCATTACTTACTTCTAACTGATTCTAGATGTGATAAAGGGTTCATTACTTACTTCTTACTGCTTCTATATGTGTTAAAGGGTTCATTACTTACTTCTAACTGACTCTAGATGTGATAAAGGGTTCATTACTTACTTCTGACTCTAGATGTGATAAAGGGTTCATTACTTACTTCTAACTGATTCTAGATGTGATAAAGGGTTCATTACTTACTTCTTACTGCTTCTATATGTGTTAAAGGGTTCATTACTTACTTCTAACTGACTCTAGATGTGATAAAGGGTTCATTACTTATTTCTAACTGACTCTAGATGTGATAAAGGGTGCATTACTTACTTCTAACTGATTCTATATGTGTTAAAGGGTTCATTACTTACTTCTAACTGACTCTAGATGTGATAAAGGGTTCATTACTTATTTCTAACTGACTCTAGATGTGATAAAGGGTGCATTACTTACTTCTAACTGATTCTAAATGTTGGCATGCACGTGGAAGAATATCTTTTCTTGGTCAACACAACGTAAGGATGTGAATCATGGAACATTCAGCAATTATAAAGAAGGTATTAGTAGCAGCTGAACGCATGTGTTGCAGAAACATTCGTAGAAAATCAAATATCAACAAGAGGAGAAATATTAGCTATGTGAACATTGATAGAGAACTGATTCACAAACTGCATCATGTTTCGGAAACTTAAATATTATGGCCATAGTAAATGTTGCGGGGGAGCTAGCGAAGTTGATAGAGAAGTGCTCTGGTAATGTCATGAGCTCTGTGACCAGTGGGTTCGGAGCTTGGGCTCGTCACTTGTCAAAGTGGGGGAGCATTTGGCCATTTATCTCTCCTCGCTCTCAGGCTTAAAAAAGTGATTGCGCTATCGCATTACAGGCCCATATAAGGACACGTTTTTTTAATGTAGCATATCCCTTACATGTGATAAGAATTGGTTGGTGAACTGGATAGCAGCCGTCCTGCACTCTCGTCGGGTTGCTCTCCGTCTGGGTGCATGGACCTCAGAGCCACATATGTTAACCCCGGGACTGCCACAGGGATCTGCAGTCTCACCGGTGCTCTTTAATGTGTATACGAGCAAGATTGCACACCTAGAAGCACCAGGGGTTGGAAGAATACTAACATTTGCAGATGATATTCTTGCATATAAGCAGGGGAGAGATAGGGAGCAAACAGCCCAGGAGTTACAGGCGACAGTAGATAAAGTAATTGACTGGTGCACAGAAATGAGTGCTGTCATCCACCCGGAAAAGGCGGCTGTTTTGTGGTGCTCTCTGGACAACAGAATTGTAAGAGCTGATGTCCCAAGCCTCGCGATAGATGGTAGAAATGTCAGCTGAGAGAACAAACTGAAGTATCTGGTGATCACATTTGACAGGAGCCTATCCTTCAAGGACCATGTGGAGACTGTCGTGACAAGAACTCAAAAGGGACTCAATACACTTAAAACTACGGCTGCAATGGACATAGAGCAGAGAATGCTTTTCACACTATACCAGCACTTGATCCTCTCAGTAATTGATTATGGATTAGGTCTGCTCACTGTCTCAGAGAGTCAGCTGGTGAAGTTAGAGCCCATACAGAACGAAGCTATGCGGGTCATTCGGGGATGCACCAGAGACACCCCAGTAGTGTGTATGCGTTACATCCTTGGTCTGCCGACTGTTGCTGGTAGGCTCAAGGTGATGCAGGCGAAGGCATACCTCAGAATAGCTGCAGACACAGACCATCCACTGCATGAGGCGCTGGACGCAGTTAAGGGTCAGCGACTGATAAGAGGGAAATCATGGATGGCTCAGGCGGAGGATACGATCAGACATGTGTGCCCCCTGGAGAACATTAGGCGTGGAGAGGAGTGGGTCAGAGTGCCAGCGGAGCAGTCAGTCTTGTGCAGAGTTATAATCACATTAAGCCGGGAGTGCAGGGAGTGGCCAGCAGGGGCCACAGAAGTGGAAATCCATCAACTAATTCAGGACAATGCTCACTCGAGTGATGTGATTATCTACACAGATGGTTCGGTGTCAAGAGGTGAGAGAAGTGGCTGGGGGTTCATAGCCAAAGCTAATGGTCGATGTTTGGGGCAGGAGAGCCTGGCATATGATACCACAACATCCAGCTTAAGAATGGAAGTGGAGCCAGTCACTGCGGCTCTCCGCTGGATGGAGAATACGATACACACACACACACACACACACACACACACACACACACACACACACACACACACACATAGTGATTGTAACTGACTTCGTGCGGAGTGGCTTGCTTCGCTTCGGAGGTCACGGGTGACAAGCATCGCTTGGATCTTTTCTCCGGGGCATGCCGGTGTGCTGGGAAATGAACAGACGGACAGATTGGCTGGCTCTGTTGAACTTGGTGGAGTATTGATACATGACAAGGCAGACGTGGTTGCGGCCTTGTGGGAGCACGTGCACACCTCGGAGGAGCAAATGAATTACCATGGTCTGGCAAGAATGAGACAACGAGGAGTGATGAAGGGATCTGGCCCACGCTCAACGCTCAAAGGAAAGGCGAGACGGACTTATAATCAGATTGCTACTGGTACTATTAGTGTTGGAACTCTTTGCTGGCTGCTGAGGATGGGGACGGAGCACTTATGGGAATGCCCCGAATGCTGTGATGTCGATTCCTAAATCAATCAATCAATCAATCCCTTACATGACGTTACAGTCAACACCAGTATTTTTCAGCTGCTGTTGATGTATTAGGCAAGTTTTACGTTCAGTAGTTTGCCATTGCTTTCTGAAGGACCGGCTCATATACCCCCGAAAGTAACAACCGCGGCGCGATCCGCTGCCGAATCTAGCGGAGCTGTTTTCCCCAAGTGGATATACGGGATTTCGAACAACGTCGTTAACTTCTTGGCCAGGGATCCCGGCTAAGGATACTGCTTCGGGAGAATTCATCTCATCTCATCTCATCTCATCAGTTTCCTCTTGTACTTTGCTGTGTCGAGGTGAAACATAAACAGCAAGAGAGTGTCCGTGTATTAGCTTCATATATCGAGGTTATCATGGTCTCTGTAATTCCCTCTACCTATCGTTTATGTGGCCGGTCTCTTCCTCTGCTTCCGTCTGGTCTGTAAATCATTACTTGTTGAGGTATACTGTTAGTTGGTAATCTAGTTATATGGCCAAACCATTTAACCTGTTGTTTTCTGATAATATCCGGCGCTGATATAATCTCAACTTTAGTCCTGATTTCTTCATTTCTGATTCTCTCTCTTCTTGATACATTGTGTATTTTTCATTTATTATTTATTATTAATTATGTTGTTTGTCCATCAAGAATGATGATGACCATTCATTTAATCCAGTGGGGTGTAAAGTATGGAGCCGTGAGTTCTAAGATGGCTGATAAGACTTGTTCTGGCTCGAAATGTTCTTTGACAATGTAAGCAAAGAATGCTTGACGTTCCTGGAGGAGGACCTCTTGCAGTGGTTTTTCTCTCCAGCCTTTTCTTCACAGCTTTTGCAGTCCTGGTTGCTTCACAAGTGACTGCACCGTTATGTAATGATGTACGCCACGAATTACTGTCTTTAGCAGCAGTCTCTCAGGTATCAAGATGAATTCCAAAAGCTTTAAGTGAGATTTTCAGTGTGTTTAAAGCGTTTCCTCTGGCTGCCTTGGGAGCGTTTACCACAATGCAGCCCGCCGTAAAAAATTGGTTTAGGGAGCCTGCAATCTGGCATAAGAGTTAAGTGACTAGCCAAGCGAATCTGATATTTCATTAGTAGAGTGTCGCTATTGGGCATGGTCGCTCTTTCTAGAACTTCAGTGTCTGGGATCTTGTCTTGCCATTTATTCTTCAATAGCTTCCTAAGGCAGACTGTGTGGAAGTGGTTTAATAAACAGTCCATGTTTCACAAGCATACAGCAGTGTGGATAATACAATAATTATTAATTATAGTAAATGTCCAATGCCTTAGAAAAAACAGTAATAGAAAGTGCAGTAATGGAAAGAACAGTAACGGACAGTGCAGTATTTGATAGAAAAATATTGGAAAGGACAGTACTGGAAAGAACAGTAGTGGAAAGAACAGTAATGCTCATGGAAAACAATGCATGGTTTGACCAATACAATAGTGGGCACAGGATGCCAGAGATACACTGCAAAAACTGAATGCACGATGTGGGGGCCACTGGCAAAATATTGAGAAGAATTTGAGCTAGGTTTACTTGGGATATCCGGTCATAGTTATCTAGAACCCTAGCACTTAGCCATGAATCGGTATTATTTTGTACAGTTTGAGACAGGCAATTCTTACGCCTGACTGGTGGCATACACAGTAACGTAATGGGCAGATAAAGGACACTTTTACACACCCTGATACGTATTTTGTAAATGGTGCTAGCGCTATATTGTATAGAACAATGGACGGTCGTGCGGTGATATGTTGAATACGACTCAAACCACCGTTGTTGTAATACGTTGTGTACGTAAGTAAGTACAGTAACCTGTCTTACGTCCTGAGGCGTACTGGTTACATGTTGCTAATTCAAATGTTTATAGATCAATCGGCACTCGATAGGTGATATTGATAATATCGCGCTGGCTGCTTGTACTTGTCAGGTAATTCCTTGATAACCATTACAGCCTGAATCAATCCGGACTACCAGGTGGATTTTAAAACAATCCTCCACGATGGGGTTTCAAACACATGACCTTCCTGTCGATAGACAAGTATGTTAGTTACTGCGTTATCACGATTCCCCATTTCTCTATTGAGTAAAGTTAGTTTAAAAAGTCGCTTAAAAGTCGACAGGGTCGACTTCATTGCACCGGGTGTTATCACGCGCGGTCTTTTTCCGCAGCGCGGAAAGCGTCACACAAAGCACGAACTCCGTCACACTAGCGACGACCCACAGGAGTCTCCGAAAAATTTAACTCGTGAACCGAAGGACGCGGCCCGGAATCGAACCCACCACCTTCGGAATCCGAGTTAAACGGTTTGACCACTTCGCCACGAAGACTCCCGAAAGTTAGTTGAATGCCCTTTACAGGATGTTGCAATCAACCCCAGCATATTTTGGCTGTTTGTGATTTACTAGGAGTTTTAACATTCAGTAGTTTGCCATTGCTTGAAATCAACGCAAAGAGTTCCAAATCGGTTATGGCTGATTTCAAGTCCTCGAATCGTTATGTCGGGCGGGGAGCTGTAAAATGTGTTCACGGCTCCTAACCCCAAAACATGTTAGTGTCTTTAAAAAGTCGCTTAAAAGTCGATAGGGTCGATGTCGTATTATTTCTATGTGTCGTCACTGGGGTGAGGGGAATCAACACCGACATCCTTTTAACCCCATATCCATATCTTGAAGATCTCCCAGCTTTCTGTCCACAACACTCCGTCGGTCCCTGGATCCTCTCTCTCTCTCTCTCTCTCTCTCTCTCTCTCTCTCTCTCTCTCTCTCTCTCTCTCTCTCTCTCTCTCTCTCTCTCTTACTACTAAACCAAGTCCCCTCTCATTCTTTTCCCAAAACACACTACACAACACTGGCTCTAACAAAAACAACAATTTAGTTTAATATAGAAAAGTGTCAAGTATGTGCAAAGTGTATGTGTAGAATGTATGTCGTATAATCTAGTGTGTATGCAGAGTCAGACCGAATAGCTCAGGTGCAAAGTCTGTTTCCTCACTGTACTGGCCACACAACAGCACCATATATGATGGACAGAAAACCTCACCCAAATGATGTGTCTCTCAGGCCAAGTGTCGACTTTCTCCGATAGCTCTTGGACAATCCAGATGCTTGGTCATCAATCGTGCAAACAGTCCAATATTGATCATCACTCTAACACACACAGTGTAACTACTCTGTTCATAAATGTTCTGTGATCAGAGAATCCTAAAATAATGTTACTGTCACTTTGAAAACTAAATGTTAGTATTTCACTTTTTGTAGGAATTCCCCAATTGTAATACACACTAGTAAGTGGTGATGATAGGAATTCCCCAATGTTAACACACAATGTTAATGTTCCAGGTAGCTATATCTACTAATGTTCCTGGTACAGGTGTTATTGTCAGTGTCTTTATTTTACTGTGATGTAAACTATCACTTAGGAAACACACTATATATACTCCTCGTTTCCTGCTCAGCAGAGGCCAGGTTCCTGCAGACCCTCTGGGTTATGGGCCCAGTGCAAAAGCCTCTCAGTAAACTCTGCCTTCAATACTCGAGTCATGACTTTTCTTCTAGTTGGTGTTACAATCTAGTGGAACCTGTTGAAGAGAGAACACACCTGGTGAGAGCAACCCGATTCCAACCTTTATTAGGCACTCAGAAATATAACAGAGAACCAAACTCTGTCATAAGGCCGAGGAGCTCATCACATCGGTCTGAGTCATGGTAAGACAAGGAAAGACTAAAGGAAAAGGGCAGAAACCCAGCAGATGCCCTACTGGAAGATCCTACCATTTGACATTTCCTTCATCCCCCCCAACCATCCTCAATCTCCCTAAATATTATCCCACTACATTGTCCTTAACTCACTGAGTTAAATGATATCTCACACCAGCTAGTTTAAGCTACGCGATAGGCTACTGTTGCCGACGCTCTTATAATACGTTCTATCAACGCACATTACTACATTCGATTCCTAAGAATAATCTAATGTAGGTTTATTTAATTAATTAAATACCATATAGTTATTCCTGTTTGAGATGGAGACTATTAAATCACACACTGGATAGATGTCCGCCGATAGAAATCAACAATAGACACTATAGTCTCTCTCAAGAAACAAACTAGGAATATTGCACACGTCCTTAGCGCTTCACAACTTTTGGTCGACTACCCCAAAGTTGTTTACCCCCAACTCTTTTTAAATTGTCTGAGTGACGTCACAAAACTGTCTAGACACTAGACAGTCTAGAAGCTATTTTTCTCTCTAATTGTTAGACTGGATGGAAACAACCCGCCGTCTATTCCGCTTTCATCTGGGGACCGGTTTCCCGTACAACAAAAAGTCTTGCCCGCCTGTGAACTAGAGAATTCTTGTCCCCACAACAAAAGATCTGGCCGCCTTACATCCAGACAGAGTGTCTCCAATTTCAAAGGATGGCTGCCGCCTTGCAGACGTATGGCGCTATAGTCCTTCCTCGATCAACAACACATTAAAGAAATGCCGGCTGTTTGTAGACGTTTGGTGCGACTTTCTGTCATCGATCGACCTCCAAGATTTATTGTGACAGTCGACTTCATTGCACCGGTGTTTTTTTTTAAAATCCCATATGGCTCAGTCTCTTTCCGCAGCGAACTGCCGAAAGCGTCGCACAAGGCATGAACTCCGTAGCTCTAGCAACGACCCCCATGAGTCTAATAAAAAAATGCACTCGCCAACCGAAGGACGAGGCCCGGAATCGAACCCACAACCTTAGGAGCACTTCGCCATAGTGTCTTAACTGATTCATTGCCGAAGGATAACATATCGCCAAATTTAACCTCCCATTTGTACAGAAGGGCCATATATCGCCACGCGAGAGTCATCGTATGTGTTTTGTTTCAATGTGTTCATCTGTAATTTCAATGCTGAGTGAACGGGCAATTTGCATTATAATACTCGTTTTGAGCAGCGCATAATTGCCGTTGAATATAAATTTATAGACGAGTTCTAAGAATATCTTGGATACAAAAAAGAACAAAATAAATCCATACGATAAGATTTGAATATTGAAGAAGGTTGGCTACAAAAGGCGATAAAATAAAGAAAACTGAAATATTTTGGTCACTTGAAACGTCAGGAAAATTTGGAGAGAACAAATATGGAGGGGTATATGCACGGAAAGAGAGAAAGAGGAAGGCCAAAGAGAAGATGGATGCAGGATCATCTCCAGATGGGTGTATCGGATGCGGGACATCTTGCTTATGACCGAGAAGTTTTCCGGACGGCGGTTATGGGAGCCAGGTTCTGCATGGGACATGCTACAGAACAAATGAATGAATACTTGTTCACTTGATTGTGTACCTTGTTTGGTCTAAACCGACTTTCCATTTGGCACTGAATCAATTTACACACACACACACACAAACACACACGCGCGCACGCACGCACACACACACGCACGCACACACGCACGCACGCACGCACACATATACGCACGCACGCAAGCAGGCAGGCAGGCACGCACGCACCCACGTACACACACATACACACACAGATATATATATATATATATATATATATATATATATATATATATATATATATATATATATATATATATATATATATATATATATATATATATATATATTATTACTATATTAGGTCTGCGGAATTATCGATCAATTAATCGATTAATCGTTAATGTTTTATTAATTTTAAAAAGTATTTTAACGATTAATCGAAAACGTTGCTCCCATCATTTATACAAACGAACAGGAAGTTTAAAAGTAACACCATTAGCAGCGGACGATTACATGAACATTTTGGTTTTAAAATATTGACTGATGGAAATATTGAAAATGCTGATAAGGTTTATTGCGTTCATTGTGATAAATCGTTTGCGTCCCATGGTTTTAATACCTCACCTACTAACCACCTCCTAAACAAACATCCACTATAGTATCAGAAACTTCAGCTGAGACGGTCTATTACAGTATGTCACCTACTTCGAAGCAGGCTACTTTAAGTCACTTTTGTCGTTCGTCTGATCATCCAGTGAGTGCTGGATTACAACCTGATATTCAAGTCTAGTCTAGTCTAGTCTTTCCTTTTGGGCCTAAGGCGGCGCATTGGGCAGAAGTCGTGGCTCTCCATGTTTGTGCGTAGCGCTAACATTTAGAGCCAGAAATCTGATTCTGTAACAACGGCGAGTTTTATGATGACGGATTGTCAAGTCGCCGATCAACCGACTTAAATCAAGCTAGAAGAAAACACGTCCAGCCATCCTGACATAAGCCGGAAACTCTCTCAACAAACAAGTTGCGATCTGGATTGCTAATAGTGGCAGACCAATATCAATAGTTGATGACGACGGCCTTCAACAAGTATTACTGACAGCATTACAAATGCTGAATGTAAGCTGAACATTCCCGCCGCACTATTGACAAACTGTTGACTGCTAAGTATAACAGCAAGATTCAAAGTGTTAATGAATCTGTGAAAAACGCAATGGAAATTGCGCTAACATCTGATTTTTAGACATCTCTAGGTAACGAAAGCTATTGTGGAATTATTGGCCTTGGATTGCCGATGACTGGAAATTGAAATATGTTGGTCTTGAATGCCTGAATGTTGTTGAACGTCATTATTCTGACAGTGTTGACGAGTTATATAAACCGTTTGCTATAGACTGGGATATAACGAACAGTATTCAGGCTCTCGTTATTGACAATGCAAGAAATATGGCTTAAGCTGTTGATATAATCGGTTTTGCACGTATACCTTGTTTGGCTCAGAGCAGTATATATATATATATATATATATATATATATATATATATATATATATATATATATATATATATATATATATATATATATATATATATATATAAAACACTTATGTACGAGGAGTACTGCTACATATGTTTGTTATGTTGCCCACAGTCAGTGAGATACGCGAAGCCTTTAATGCAGCACATGCACAAGAGATGCTTGTGGATAAATACAGACACAGAAACAGGAAGAAACGAAAACACAGATCACATCACAGTATGACAAACCACACCTTCCAATCGCAACATATGATGGAGGGAAAATTCCTGGGTTTGCTTGATCCAAGTACAGTAAATGATCATCCCATGGATTCTGAGGGTATTGTAATATTTATTTTTTAATCATTGAATATTTTCATTAATATTATGAGGAAATAATCGTTACATTTGAACAAGATTGATTAAAACACATGCATCATCATCATATACCATACCGATAAACATGGGCGGTCATGTTTCGCCATCACACTCTATCATGAGAGTCGTTGGTCCGCTTCGTGTTCTTTTCTCGACAGCATGTTACTGCCCCTATATGTTCACTGTCCCTAAGCACAGAGCCACAGACACATATATGTGTTGCTACATACACACACACACACACACACACATATATATATATATATATATATATATATATATATAGGAGAAAGAAGAAGAGAGATAAGAGAGAGAGAGAGAGAGAGAGAGAGAGAGAGAGAGAGAGAGAGAGAGATGAGGAGAGGAAGAGAAGAGAGAGGATAAGAGAGAAAACGTATAAAGTAGATAGATTTCATTCTTTTCGTGAGGGCGATAGCTAATTTCACTAACGCCCCATCAATATCTTGTGGTATAGTGTCAGGTAATAGATGAGTGTGCAGAGTATAGGGGCCCTAGGCCATCCACACAATATCAGGCTGACAAGTCGAAATAAAAGGCAACTCAAACGTATATTTACTCCCTTCTGAGCAGTAACAGAGTGACAATCTGTAACACAGCAATTAAGATAATCCGTGCATCATTTACAATATACCAATCAACATTACAGAAGAATAATGCTTAACCACATCGAAGAGAGACTAATACTATAATATGCAACAGGATATCAAGGGAATGCTGCAAATTACTGGTGTATTAGCATAACCAGCTGCTGCTTTATCAGATACTACTACCTCCTAATTGCCTTAAGGAAAGAGTTAAACCTAAAAAACTTCCACTGGCCGTAGGTTATCCCGTAGCAGCAATCCCATAGGTTTGTACGTATTCAATTTACCCAGAGAGGCAGTCGCTCCCACTGTAAAATATAAACAATAACATCTATAACTATCACTGATAATATAAATCCCCAACACAACTAACACCATATACCTAACTCTTCACTAGTCCATCTTATCTCCCAATGCGTCGTCTACTGTTAAACTGAATCGTAAACTCCTACGCAATTTACTTCCGATTTTCTATGAAGACTCGAACTTGCCACCTTTGATTTGTAGGGCGGGCCTGTCTTCCATCTTAACTTCGTGGCCGCAGAATCTGACCCCGATTACCCTCTACCTGGTCGACAACAATACATGTGCATTCTTCCTTTGGTAGGCCCGCTTCTGAGCGCGATCCATTGTCACCGGTTCTCATTGTCTGGACTGACATAGTGACCGATTTTAGGGTACCCGTCTTCTATGTTGTGTTTACATTCTCGCGGTGTAGCTTCTGCTTCACTTTTTTCTTGCCAGGTTATGTCCGTCTAATTCACACTAATTGTTGTATGTCTATCTGCTTAATTTGTATATTCAGTTTATCTACCCTCAACTTCTCTAATTGATTAATTCGATTCACAGCACTCTGGTCTAGCTGGTTGATCAGCCCCGTGTCATCCACAGGACGTCGCAGTCAATCCTAGCGTTTGCCAACTGCTCATGATTCCTTGGCAGGTTTACCTACAGTCGTTTGCCATTACTGTCTGAACTAGCCTACACAACATCTAATAACTGACCTATTAATCTTACGCCAACTTACGTGTAGCTTATTTGTCAACAGTTGATTCCCCATCAGTCGATTGCTCTTCTGGATTTCACAGTGGATTGTTCCTTACGTAACACTCGTCGTGGGTCCCACCTGATTTTTCCGTCTCATCTGACTGTCAGTCCTCTGGATGATTCCGACAAACTTGCCCCTTTGGAATAATTTCATCCTGTCCGACTTTTAGCCGCCAATTTGTTCTTCCTGTGCCTCAGACGAATTTCAGTATGTGCACTTGTTCGCCATCGCACTTCCTATCTCCTTAGGCAATCTTCAGCATGGGGATTTGAATAGCCACCATTTCCGAAGTCCTGCAACTCATTGCTCCGGGCTGCCCAAAGGGCTCCCGGAGTTCCACTGCTCAACTTCTCGTCTCTCTCAACTGCTCAACTGACTGGATTCCATCGAATATCTATTCTATCAATAATGGCGCTTCTTTGCGCCGTGCAGTTATGCGGCTTTGTCTTCCCTGCGTATCACTGGGAACTCTCCAATCAGATTTAACAACTCCGCATACTTAATTTCCCCTAATCAATAATCTTTATTCTAGATCCTTCAGAACCACTAAGTTCTAGTTTAAGGTCAAAGTCCTGTCTTCCCGCTGTCCCTGTTTTAGGTCACGGGGATACGTGTTTTGTATCTTTAAATTCTGCAACATCCATTGTCTTCCTTAGTTTCTTGACAGCTTAGGACAAATTTATGTTACTTTTAGCCTCTACCTGACTGGAAAACCTACTTTATTTCCTGCAATGGTGTAACCACGAATTTATCGGGTCGCATGTTTAGTACAGGTCTCGACCTTTCCTTGAAAAAAAAACAAAAAAAAAAAACCTACATGTCGATACCCTTTACTTTCAAATTCTAACGACCTGCCTGTCTTATTCTGACGGCTTGGGAAAGCTATTTTGTTCCCCCCCCCACACACACACACATACATTGTGTGTGTGCATGTGTGTGTGTGTGTGTGTGTGTGTGTGTGGTTGTGTGTGTGTGTGTGTGTGAGTAGTTGGGTGACTGTGTGGTTATGTGTGGGTGTGTGTATTTGCGTGTGTGTGTATGTGCGTGTTTGTGTGAGTGTGAGGGTGTGTGCGTTAGTGTGAGTGTGTGTGTGTGTGTGTGTGTGTGTGTGTGTGTTGGTGGGTGTGGGAGAGGAGCTGTTTCCAATAATTTTTAAAAAATGTACTAAAGATTTTCGCCCTACAACTAATCTCATCTCATCTCATCATGTTCCTCTTGTACCTTGCGGTGTCGAGGTGAAGTATAAACTTCGTGAGAGTGCCCGGTTATGGGCTTCGTATATCGACATTCCCATGGATTCTGTTATTCCCTCCGTCCAACGTTTACGTGGTCGGCCTCTTCCTCTGTTTCCATCTGGTCTGTACATCATTGCTTGTTGTGGCATGCTGTTGACTGGTAGCCTACTTGCATGGCCAAACCATTTGACTTGCTTTCTAATAAAATCTAGAGCAGCTTTAACCCATACTTTAGTCCTGATTTCTTCATTTCTGATCTTATCTCTTCTTGATACGTTGAGTATTCTTCTCAGAAACCTCATTTCTGTTGTTGTGATTTTTCTTTTCTCTTTTTCTGTCATTGTCCAGGTTTGGCATTGGTAGCACAGAGTTGGTAGGAAGATTGTGTTGTAAAGTGCTTTCTTAGTAGTTATTGATACATGTTTGTTCTTTAGTATTGGTGCCATTTGTCCAATGAGTTAATTTGCCTTATTGCACCTATTTTCGATCTCGTCTTCTGATCTGCCATTTGATGATATTATACTTACTAGGTACTTGAAGCTCTTTACTTGCTTCAAGGGATGTTCGTTTAGGTGAATTGTTGCTGTTTGTTCTTCTTTAGTTATAGTCATTACCTCTGTTTTGCTTGTGCTAATTTTCATGTTATGTTCCCTACACATTTCGTTTAGACTATTCATGTGGTCTTGTAATTCAGCTTCTGATTTTGCTATTAGTGCTTGGTCGTCCGCAAACAGGAGTTCTCTAATGGTTAGATTTGCAGATGGTTCTTCTTCTGTGCAATATAAATATTAATAACATTAGTTGTACATTCAATGAATTACATTTTAAGAATCGGTGTCAGTGTGAGTTTCATATCGCATTAAACAGCTTTACAGCGTCCTGTACACCAATATTCTTAATGTAACGTAATGTAGGTTTCAACCCACAATTTCAGATGCATATAGATAAAATAACAGACAGGCAGATAGACGATCAGTCACACAGACAGACATGTGACCAACTTTTGGCTATTTTTCAGAGATTATCTCGAGACTAAAGCAAGGAGGGACGTTCCCGTTCCGGCCACACATTCCAGAATACATAGATCACAAAACAAAAAACGTCATTATGGAGTGTTGGAGGGAACAGCCGGAAGAGAGACCTTCCATTGACCACGTGGCCTCACTTATTCGACACATCAGCTTACAATACAGCGGGTAGGCTAAATCAGGATTAAGTTAGGGTTGTTAAAAAGATGATTGGAAAAAGATTACGGATGAGGAGGTCTCGTCTTAATGAAAGTGTGCAAATCGAAATCCTGAATGAGGAAAGAACGAAAGGGTGGCAAGGGTTACACGGTGAGTGAAAGATTGGTTGAGTTACTGGTGTTCTAGGCATAAGTTGTCATTGTTCGATGAATCAATTAGTTGCAGCCTCCGTAGCGGATGTTGGCTGCAGTGGATCGCCAACACTCTGTTTCTCGCTCTAACAGATTACTGTTCAACCATGTCTTGATGTTATTTTTCCACGTGTAGCACTGTCTACCTCTTACTGTGCCTGCCATCTACTTTTCCCTTCGATATAGTTTTCATAAGCGTGTTACTCTCTCTCTCTCTCTCTCTCTCTCTCTCTCTCTCTCTCTATATATATATATATATATATATATATATATATAACATGTTGCGGTTGTTATTTATTATCTTTTATCATCTCTCTAGTGGACACTATATCTTCATGTTGACTATGCTTTTGCTGTTCCTATTTTCTTTGTTTATTTCTGCTTCACTTCTATAATCGTCAGTCACTAAATTTCCAGGCTAACGGGAAGTTGTTACTTGTTCTTGTATCTCCCGGTTGACTGTGATGTCATTTTGGCCTCTTCTTTGATATAATTGTTAAATTAAATAAAAAAAGTTTGAAGTTCAGAGAAAGATAATTGTGACTGGAGGTGACCGGAAAGAAAGGGGTTTATTGGCAATGAACTCAGGAAATGTTTAATATGGTGTCGTTTGGTTACAGGTGTAAGCAAGTGTGTTACTCAGGGCGTCGAAGGAACAGCTTGCCTAACAGATCGGTGGTAATGTGTTCGAAACTTCATCTACCTGGGGCTTATTTTTAAAAATTGCCCTCAATCAATCAATCATGTGCCATGCCGGAAAGCGTGGCACATGATTGATTGATTGAGGGCAATTTTTCTCTCTCTCTTGTGGAAAATTGCCCTGGGCTGGGAGATAGGCTCTGCCGAAATTTGGTACCAGGATTTGTTCTGAGAAGTACAGGCAGCGGAGTGATATTGACCGCATCACCCACTGAGTGCCGATATGTTTATACCAATATGAGGCTAGCACTATATACCTAATGCGCTACACGGCGTGTAAAAGTGTTTTTACTTTACTTATTTAGAAGGCTCAATTATGTTTTTTTTGGTATATTGTAGATGCCTGGTTGAGTATATGCTTCACCATTGAGTGTATAGAGCAAAAGTCTGAGTTGAGTACCAAATTCAGAAGTTTGAGTTGAATGTGTGGTGCATGATGTTGAGTGTGTCACGAGGAAGTTTTGATTGAGTGTGTAGAAAAGAAGTTCTAATAAAATGTTTTCGTTTTATTCAAATTAATTATTCATGTACACCATAAAATGTCGCCTCTGTGGCAAAGGTGTTTCGGATGTAATTTGTTATCCGGAAACACTGATGCGGGCGATTTGGCAGCAAACCGCTTTGCGTTGGTTTTCATTTAATGGTGTGAGTGCCGGGTGTTAGAAAAGCAATGCTTAACTACTGAACGTAAATTTGCCAATAAATCAAAAGCAGCCGAATAAATGCTGCTGTTGTTTCTGACGTCCTGTATAGGATACTCAATTAACAACACAAAATGATCGATATACATCTACACTCTACATCTTCTGCCCGTTATCCTCCATTGGGGCATAGGTCCTCAATCCCTGGTTACGAAGTGTCGATTAATCTGGGAAAATATACACCATAAAACTGACATGGAGGCCATGCATGTTAACTGATTCAGGGCCACACCCAACCCCCCCCCCCCTTTCTCTGAGTCTCTGTGGCGAAGTGGTCAAGCCGTTTGACTCGTGCACCGAAGGTCGTGGGTTCGATTCCGGGCCGCGTCCTTCGGTTTACGAGTTAAATGTTTCGGAGACTCCCGTGGGTCGTCGCTAAAAGCTACGGAGTTCGTGCTTTGTGCGACGCTTTCCGTGCTGCGGAAAGAGACCGAGCCATATGGGATAAAACCCGGTGCAATGAAGTCGACCCTGTCGACTTTTAAGCGACTTTTTTAGGGCCACACAAAAAATAGGTTTGAACCAAACATGGTACACTGATGACATGAACAAGTATTATAAGGCCACTTTCCGTTCCCTGAGCATAGAAATTGCGGAAGATACCACGAAACAAACCAAATAACACGATGACCGTAGTATTGCGATATATCGTCCTTCTACCCAAATGGGAGGTCACATTTGTCGATATAGTATCCTTCGGCACTGAATCGTTTAAAACGTATGGTGACCACGAGCTATGATAACACGAAAGTGCTTCTCCGTGGCCACGTGGTTAAGCCGTGTGTCTCGCGCTTTGAAGGTCATGCTTTTGTTCCCCAAACTGCATCGTTCAAATCACGGGTGGAGTTTTTCCAGATACTCCTGCCGGTCATCGCTGGAGCTAAGGAGTTTTGTGCTTTGTGCGATACTCCCGTGAAGCGGCAAGCCGTTATAGGAAGAGAGACCGAACCAAATTGTGTAAACTCGTTGCAATGTAGTCGACCCTCTCGACATTAGTACTTTGATATCAATAGTAAATGGTGTTTAAATCCACCTAAGTTAGCTAGATCAGGCAAAGTCCACTGCTCAACAAAATGTCTAAGGACAACACAATCATGTACGTATGTGTTTTGAAGCTAACAGAAAAATCATATACAATATTAAATAATTTTTTTTTCGCATTTTCTTTACAGGACATCGCTGTCAACACCAGCATTTTACCGCTGTCGTTGATTTCTTGGCAAGATTATGCTCAGTAGTTTGCCATTGCTTTCTGAGCGGCCGGCTCACTTATTCCGTAAGTTACCAACGCGGCGAGAACCGCTTCCAATTCTCGCGCGGGATTACGGAGAAAGTCGTTTACTCTAGTCCAGGGAGACGGCTTTAACTAATTACGTATACAATTTTGAAGAATATTTTATGTGAATTTGTATTTTGCATTGTGTCAGAAAAGACAAAAGCTTGATGGAGCAAATGCTGGATAAAGTGACCAGGGAGGCTGACCTACAAGCTCAGGAGTTGGAAGAGGAGAAGAATAAATCAGACCAACTTCTTTATCAGATGCTGCCTACGTAAGTATACAACAAACTATTTACTCGTCCATTGGTCAGAGTGATTGACTAAATGCAGGGATATAAGGTATGAGTAGAGATCGGCATCTAATTGTGAAGTTCACCTGGGTTTATATTTACATTTGCTGTTGTATACTATATTAATTTGCATAAGGGTCTCATAAAGTTCAAAGTGAACTCTTCCAGAACTCACATAAGTTTGAGGGACATTCAAATGGGTTGGGTTTATGTGTTGGTTTGTTTGCTCTTTTGAACTCAAGCGTAGTCGTGCATACACGAGCTACTACTTCTAGTGCACTGATTGATTTTTGCGTGTGGATTCGTTTCCCTATTAGCAGTGTTTCTCACGATCAGGCGAACTCGCTCCGACTTCTGAGGTACTTGTAATTTTACTGTCCCTAAGTCACGGACGCGAAGTCAACATTTTAATCCAACTGACCAGTGTAGGGAATAAACCCACTACCTCGGCATCAACACTCCGAATGTTTAAGAACGAGCGCTATTATCCATTCTGCCATGCTGACCTACATTCATAATGGTTGTCTTAAAAGCGTTTATCCCCTGTGTTAAGTTTCATGTCTGGATTTATACGTATATTATTTATCTTCATTCTTTCTATGTCTTTCATAATATAGTATCGTCCTATTTTCGGCGATCTGGGTACAATTCCCTCTTTTCCAGACACTAATCTTTCTGCATGACAAATTTCATTTTCCTCAGTTTTATTTATCTTAATAACCAATTTTCTTCAAAGTGAGTTCATGTTGGAAATATTTCTTTGTTCTTTGTTTCAACAAATGAATTGTAAATAATCTTCTGTAACACTTATATCCAGTAACGTCCTTGTGTGCTTCCGGTGATTTGTTAAACGTCGAAGTTTCACACTCGTATATTGCCACAGGTAATCTGCGTGACCACGGCGCTTAATACGCTTGCGCTTCAACTTCCGGTTCGCTGATAGCGGGCTACGAGGATCAACCACTCCACCAGTCAGATGAACGTCAACGTTTACTTCCTGTCCAGAAAGCAATGGCAAACTACTGAGCGTAATACATTTACCTAGAAAATAAATCTTGGGATGGTGTTGGTTGCTACAAGAAATACACATGACTGTAGTACTCTAACTTTGGTAATCAAATGTTGACCTTATCTTCTGACTTTCCTTAGTAACGGCGAACATGTTCTGCAAGTGTGACAGCAATTTCTTCTTCCATCCCCTATCCACCACATTGGACATAGACCCTCAGCCAGTTCAACCCAAGCAGTCCTATCCTTAGCTATCCCATGCAGGTCCTCCATGTCTGCTTCATCATTTTCATTGCTTTCTCTACTTCTCTCTCCGAATCTGTGCCGAAGGTGTTACGGACACAATTTGTAATCCCGCATATCGCCTTAGCAACACAGTTGAGCAGGTTTTGGCAGCAGACTGCCTTGCGTTGGTTCTCATATAATTGTATGAGTGCCGGTCGTTCAAAAAGGAATGGCAAACTTCTGAAAGCAATCTTGCCTAGAAATCACAAACAGCCACAACATGCTGGGTTTGACTGCGACGTCCTGTAAAGGATATGCAACTAACTTCTCTTTCTAATTAGTTTTAGGTCTTCTTCTATTTCTGATCCCCTGTCGATTCCAGACAAAGGCCTTTCTAGTTTTACTTTTCTCGGGGTTTTCTCAATTATGCAAAAACCAATACCAGTGGTTTTTCTCCACTTATTGACTTGTCTCTGGTATGTGTCTAGTTCTTTCCAAGAGCTCCTAATTTGTGATTCTGTCATAACATTTTTAGCACTTCTATGTTGTGCATGTTGTGAATGTTTTTAGCTTATTGGTAATAGTTTATGACAGGTCTAGCAAATCGGTAGCGTATTTACTTGATCCTAGAAACATGCTCATGAATCACCGAGGAAATTGGAGGGAAATTGCTAGTCACAGGAACTGGAACTTCAATAACCCCTCCCTACGACAGCTAACTGCATAAATGGAAGTCAGAAACAACAACAAAAAACAAAAACAGTAATAGTTGTAGGTGTGTGTGCCAGCTAGCTAATTGTTATTGCTAACATGTAATTTTGCATGCTTATGTTAACGCCTTCACTACGCGCCTATTCAGGACAGTTGCCGATTGCCTCAAGAAGCAGATTGAGGTGAAGCCAGAGACATTCCAGTCAGCCACGGTGTACTTCAGTGATATCCAGGGATTCACCGAGCTGTCCAGTGTCAGTGAGCCCATTGAGGTGACTAGCACAAGTAGATAGATCATTTAGACAGACCGACAGACAAACACACAGATAAATACACAAATAGACATATACAGGGTGTATTTGTAATGACTGTGCAGTGTTTGAAAATATTGCCAGTCAAAATGTTGTATTCATCCTCTTTAAAGTTCATGCACCATAATTGTTTTTTTTTCTTTTTATGTTACATATCCCTTACAGGACATTGCAGTCAACACCAGCATTTTTCAGCTGTGTTGATGTACTTGGCAAGTTTTACGTCCAGTAGTTTGTCATCGCTTTCTGAACGACCGGCTCACATACCCCCGTAAGTTAACAGCGCGGCGCGAACCGCTGCCGATTCTCCCAGCTGCTGTTTTCCCCACGTGGCTATACGGGATTACGAACAATGGCGTTAACACCTTGGCCAGGGTGACGGCGACTTAATAGGTGAATACAAAACTTGGACCGGCAATATTTTCAAACACTACATAGTCATTAAAAATACACCCTGTACACTGCTAGATACGCAGATAGACAGATACATACTTAGACGGAAAGACCGACTGGCTATCGTCAGACACATGTTAGATACAAAGATAGATACACAATTAGACAGACCAGCCGACAGACAGACAGGCCATCCGACAGATCGATAGACAGACAGACCAGTCGACAAACAGATATATCCACCGATCGATCCCTCGACAAATAGACAGAGACAGACAAACAGATTGACCAATTGATTGATTGCAGGCAGAGACAGACATCAGCCAAATATGGAAATAGACATAGGCAGACAGACTGTCAGGAGAGACACAGATTAGATATATAGAGAGATTAACAGAGATGGATAGATAGAGAGAGGAGGGAGATCAAGAAAGAGTAATAGGGGATGGAGGATATAAGCGGAGAACATTTAGAAATGTTACTGCTTGCTTGCTTGCTTGTGTTCGTTGGCTTGAGCTCCAACGCAAAAGTCCTGTATGTCGGATGAAGGCATCCTGTTGTCCAACATCATTGTGATGTCACACAGGACCTGAGGTTTGCGTGAGTATCCGTTGTCCCATGTCTGGCTTATTGGTGTGCAGACTGGTGGTTCCTCGCCATGCAGGCAGATACTCTCCGACTTCGGAAGAATCATCGATCCTACTGATGTTAGCCAGGTCCCCGAAGAGACCTGTTGCCCAGGACGCACGACGTGGACGTGTCAGCAGGTCTTGGCCAGTATGTATCCCGGCCCTGGTGCCTTGGAAACACCTCTGCGTCCCGGAAATGTTACTGATTTAATGTGTGAACAAATATTATATTACATGAGTAAGTTACTTTAATTATTCTGTTGAATTATAAACGAGGTTTGATTATGCAAGCTGCTACAAGATGGTTTGATGGTATTATAGTTAATACGATCGCCTTCAGCTCGAAAATTGCGGCATTCGAATCCTGTTGACGTATTGCAGTTGAGGAACGTGATAATTGCTTGCTCTTGTCTTTTTCTTTGTGTGTATAATTTATAATAGTTATACTGAAAGTGCTGTCTTTTCATTGCCACCTTGCCGTCTTGACAGACGATAGTTTGTTACATTGTGCTTCAAAAAGACTTAATAACTACAACACATGGCGGTGGCGTATGTGACTGTTAAGGCCAATTCGCGTTGAAAATGTTCGTCCATAGTGGATGCATTTGAACACATGGTCATTCTCACCATCATGCACCATCTTACGTCTCATACGCTCGGTGTGTGACGTATCTGCAATAATTTTCTCCTTTGTCTTTATTCCATTTCTGATACGTACCTTACATGCAACACGTTCAACGGCGACTTGCTCCCAATGTGCATTATCAATGCCTGTATCAATCATGTCCCGCTTACACACATCTTTGTATCGTAGTAGAGGCCGACCCTGAGATCTCTTACCAACCTGTAATTCACCGAAGTATATGTCTTTTGACATTCTACCATCATCCATTCTCCTAACGGGTCCTATCCATCTAAGTCTACGAAGGCTGAGCATGGAATATATCGTCACACAACCTGATCTTTCCAATACTTCAGTATTTGTGATTATGTCTTGCCACTTAATACCAAGTATTCTTCGCAGAAACCGCATATGAGAGCTGTTTAAACGTTTCTCTTGGAGTGAGTAAGTTGTCCAGGTTTCACTGCCATAAAGAAGAGTACTAAGGACACAGGCTTGGTAGACGTGGACTTTTGTTTTGGCAGTAAGCTTCCTGTTCTCCCAGACTCTTTTTCTTAACCTGTTCATTGTTGTTGCTGCCTTACCAATCCTGATGTTGATTTCCTGATCTAGGGATAATTTGCTATTTACCTCTGATCCTAAATATGTAAAATGGCCTGCTTTCTCTAATTCGTCAATAAAGATTGATGGTACCCCATGTGCACCTTGTGACATAATCTGTGTCTTCTTTTTCCTAATTGTTAAACCAAATTCAGAACAAGCATTGCAGAATGCAGATAGTAGACGTTGTAATTCTTCCTCAGAGTGGGGCGTAACTGCAGCATCATCTGCAAAAAGCAACTCTCTGATCAGTACCCTCCTAATTTTGGTCTTGGCCTTCAATCTCTGAGCATTGCAGAGGCCGCCATCTGAGCATGCATGAATGTAATTGTCACCATCCTGATCACGAAAGGCATATTTCAGTAGAAGTGAAAAGCATATTCCAAAGAGGGTGGGAGCTAGTGCACAACCTTGCTTAACTCCTCTCTTGATTTCAAACTCTTATGAAGTTGCACCATCATGCTGTCTTTTAGTTTAACAAATAATACACGGTTTACATCTTTGAAATCCTATAAATACTTTTTAGCTTTTTGGTTTTCAAATGTATGCATTGCTTTATATCGTTTGCACTGAAAATGTATTTGAGTCATTATATACAATTGTTTCTAAATAGTCTGAGATCAAGGAATCTTTCATATATAATTACTAAAGTTCATTTATGTTCACAGATTGTCAATTTTCTCAATGATGTTTACTACAAATTCGATAACATTATTGAAAAATACCAAGTATACAAGGTAATATTGACTGTCTTTCACTTCTGAACCTTGTGTAATTCATTATTTTATGTTTGTAAAGCCACTATAGGTTCATACGTTGTCATGTGTGTGAGTGAAATAATCATAGTTCGCCATCAGCATGTGCCATGCCGGTAAGCGTGGGCGGTCATGTTTCGCCATCTCACTAGATCACCAGAGTCGTGGACCAGCTCAGTGTTCTTGTCAGTGTTCTATAAATTGCCACGTGTCCAAGCCAACCAAGTTTTTACTTATCTGCCTTCCTCTAGTTCTCTTCCCCTCGATTTTGCCAGTTGTCCCCAATTTCTCCAATTTATTTCTTCTCATAAATATTGTGACTGTCTACGTCTAATTTCTCTAATCAGTTTACGAATTTCATTTCTTTCTTGTAGGACTTGGTCACTGGTTTTTCTGTCTGTCCAAGGTTTTCTTTGCATCTTTCCTCAAAAACCCCATTTCCACAGCCTTCAGAGGTTTTCAGCCTGATTGCTCATTGTCCACGCTTTACATCCATACAAAAGCATAGGTTCTATGTAGCACCTCAACACTCTTTTTTACTCGTTGCAAATAGCATCCTTTTTATTGTCATGGCGATTTTTATTCATTAAACTGTAATCTATTCAAGGCATCTACCATCAATGTTATGACTGTTCCGAGATAATTGTACCGATTCACTTGTTTCACTTGTTTAAGAATATTCCCATTTACTCGTATATTAATTACATTGTGGTATTTTCCTTCTTCCTAGTGACGACCATAATCTGTTGTCTTTTTACAATTTAATTCTAACCCTAGTTGTTCAATGTGTGCAACAACCGCATCTACTAAATGTTGCAGATCCTGGTCATTGTCTACAATCGAGACTGAATCATTTGCATATCTAATGTTATTGATGGTACATTCCCCAATGATGATTCCTTTCATATCTTCTAAATTTCTGAACATATTTTCACTATACAGGGAAAACAGATCTGGAGACTTTACACATCCCTGTCTCACACCTCTCTTAATAGGCTGATATTGACCTACTTCATTATCAATCCTTATGGCAGCTTGATGTTTCCAGTATATGTTTTTTTACATGTCTAAGGTCTTTCCCATCAATTTGTAGATCTGCAAGCATCTTTATCATGTTGAAATGTCTCACTCCATATAAGCGGAGAACATATAACGAAGTAATAATGAGAGAAATGAAAGAGAAACCATTATTACTAATCGGAGGTTATAAAATAAACATTCTACGCTATGCAAATTTCAAAGTATTTGTGGCGGATACTGCAAAAGTCTTCAACAATTGTTAGACATTGTATTAACAGGGGGTGCAAATAAAGGACTCTCCTTGAATATCAAATCAGCGGTAAAACTGGTGATATCATGGAAACAGGTGACACTAAAATGTGAATTGAAAATAGAAGGGAAATTCTTCATCAAGTTTATCGTTTTAAATATCTAGAGGCATTTATAATGATGTTCAACAGAGATTAAGAACAGAATATGGCAAGCAAACACGGAATTTCATAAAATGAAGAGTATCTTATGCAATAAGTCACTATCGTTGAATGTATGAAAGAGAGAGCTTAAATCAAAATAAAATTAGGAAGAAATTGAAGCAACAGATGTGACTCCTCGAACGAGTGTTGCGAATTACTTGGACTGCCAGAGTAACTAACGATTGCCTGAAAGAGGCTAATGAAGTTAGAACAGTATATATAACAATACAAAAGAGACAAACAGACTTATTCGGTCATATGATGAAAAGAGAGGCTTTGGAGAACATAAGGACAACTTGAAAGATCGTTAGTTAGTTAGTCGAGGTTCCAACTTCACGGAAACGGGTCGTATCCATTATGCTCCGTTCTTGTGCCAGTGAATATCACACAAAATGCTCCCCACTGTCCAATGTGAAAAGTGGAACAGACAGGAGTCTCAGCAATCCAACAGCCAGTACAGGTACACTGTACATAATGCCGCCGCCAGAATGCCAACACAAAAGTCCTCCACGGAAACCACAGTTCATCGTCTATGGAATCGGCAGTCACCAGAAAGACATCATTGACCCGGGTTTTCTCACATGGCTCTGTCTTTATCCGCAGGGCGACCCGCCGAAAGCGTCGCATAAAGCACGAACTCCGTAGCTACAGCGCCGACTCCCAGGAGTCTCCTGAAAAATGCACTCGTGAACCAAAAAGGCAAATCAGTCAATTCAGCAACAGATCGATTGGAAGAGAAGCAGAGGAAGAACAAGAGAAATGATGACGGATGGATTGAGATGGTGGTATGGAGGAATATCATCAGAAGCCTTGATCAAGAACACGAAAAGTCGAGATCTGAACGCCTACGCCAGCTGGCAGGGCACTTGATGATTGTTCTAGAGACACGGTGTTCCGTCTTCTTCTTCTTCTTCTTCTTCTTCTTCTTCTTCTTCTTCTTCTTCTTCTTCTTCTTCTTCTTCTTCTTCTTCTTCTTCTTCTTCTTGCCTCATTATTAACAGGCCCATGACCAAATCTCTCCAACAAGTCCTATCCTTAGCTATTCCAAGCAGCGTTGTCCATATCCTCTCCATATTATTCATTTCTGTTTCTACTTCTCTTCTTTATGTGTTTGTCTTCCTCTATTTTCATTGCCCTATGATTCCAGACAAAGCCCTTTTTAGATATATTGTTCTCAGCTTTTCTCAATGCATGTTCTATCCAGGCCCAACGTCTTTTGATTCATTGGTAAGTAGTTAGTTGTTGTTGCTTGATAAAAATATTTATTTAAAGACTGCATTGATATGATCTTTATTATATTGTAACCATTGTAATTGTACTTGCGTTTCTCACATTCTATCTCTTGTGTTTGTAAAGGTTGAGACAATTGGTGATGCTTACGTGGTGTGCAGTGGTGTGCCAATCATGGTCGACAATCATGCCAGTGAAATTGCCAAGATGGCACTTCACATCATGAGCTGTTCTTCTGACCTCAAAGTCCTTCACCGACCTGAGCATAAGTTTCACATGAGAATAGGCATGCATAGCGGTAGGTGCTCTTAGAGTAATCTTCTTATCTATCTCTGTCTGTCTGAGTGTCTGTCTGTCTGGCTCACTCACCCAATCTCTCTCTCTCTCTCTCTCTCTCTCTCTCTCTCTCTCTCTCTCTCTCTCTATGTGAGTTGGCGGGAATATGTGTGTGTGGGTGTTGGAAATGTGGTTGGGGGATGTGTGTTTGGCTGAGTGTTTGGGGGTGTGTGGGTGGGTGGTGGAGGATATGTGGGTGGGTGAGTGTTGGTAGGTTATGGGATGGGTGGAGGATGTGTGCGTGTGGGTGGGGAGATGTGTGTAGGTGGGGGAATGTGTGGGTGGGTATGGATGGGTGGTTGCATGCATATGTGCCTGGGTGTGTTGGTGGGTGGGGGATGTGTTGTGGGGGATGTGTGGTGGGTGGGAGATGTGTGTATGTGGGTAGGGAGATGATGTATGTGGGGATGTGTTTGGGATGTGTGGGTTGGGGGATTGGTGGATGGATGGGGTCATGTATGTGCCTGTGGGTATGTGTGTGATTGGGTGGTGGATGTGTGTGTGGGGGACACGCGGATGGATAGGGAATGGGTGGTGGGTGGGGGATTTGTCTCATAACATGGTAACATGCATTGTTTATGCTTACAACATTCATTTGACAATGTTTTTTTCCTATGTGAATAATGCTCTATGCACTGATGAACGAAAGACGAGTGATTGGAAGGGCCGAATGTAAGAAGGGCCTGCGTGCCCAATTTGTTACCCTTCGAAAATAAAGTTTGTTCGTTCGTTCGTTCTCTCTCTTCTATCTCTCTCTCTCTCTCTCTCTCTCTCTCTCTCTCTCTCTCTCTCTCTCTCTCTCTCTCTCTCTCTCTCTCTCACTCACTCACTCTCTCTCAATATGTATCTCTCAATATGTATCTCTATCTTCCCTTCTCTCGGTGACGCACTTAGCTAGTTGGAGGTTCATGTAAAGATATAATTTTAACTGATCTGCTTTGTTTGTGAATCATACCTGACAGGACCGAGTTAGGCTAAAAACAAAAATAACACTACCTGCTGACCAAATACGATCTCATAACAACACTAAATTAATGATGAAGTGAATATATGGTCACTCAAAAATACTCGTAATGACAAAGCAGAAAGCTAACAAAGCAAAGACAAGGTCTAGGAAAAAGATTATATTCGATAGAAAGTCTCAAAACAAACATTAAGAGCAGTAAAAACATGACTGAGCATTGGACCATTGGAAGACAGAGGAAATGGGTTTATACAGATATTTCCCATTCCTGATCTTACTGACAACAATAACCTTCTATCAGGAACGCTGGGCAGAGCATTTCAGCAACATCTTAAATGCAACTTCCTTCTTCGATGATGAAACCATCAACTGCCTTCCTCAAGTTCGTACCAATGAGACACTTGATGACCTGCCAACCATAGTGGAAGTAAACAAAGCCATCCAGCAACTCTCCAGCGGCAAGGCATCTGGTCCTGACTCCATCCCAGCAGAGATGTACAAGGCAGGTGGGCCGGTCCTAACAGAACAGCTTCACCAAGTCTTTACAAACATATAGGTGAACGAGACCATGCCACAAGATTTAAAAGACGCGTCAATAGTCCACCTTTACAAACGTAAAGGAAACCGCCAATCCTGTGACAACCACCGAGGCATCTCCTTGCTTTCAATTGCAGGGAAGATACTCGCCAGAATTCTTCTCAATCGCCTCACAGCCCATCTCGATCAAGGTCTTCTTCCTGAGAGTCAGTGTGGCTTCAGAAAAGAACGTGGAACTGTTGACATGATTTTCGCTGCAAAGCAGCTGCAAGAGAAATGTCAGGAACAGAACTGCGAAATGTTTTCCACTTTCATTGACCTTACCAAGGCTTTTGATACAGTCAGCAGAGAAGGACTGTGGAAGATTTTGACAAAATATGGCTGTCCACGAAAGTTTGTCCAAATAGTGCGGCTATTTCATGATGGCATGCAGGCAAGAGTACAGGAAATGGCGAACTGTCTGAACCCTTTCCTGTCACCAATGGAGTGAAGCATGGATGTGTCCTGGCACCAACACTGTTCAGCCTCATGTTTTCAGCCATGCCGATGAATGCCTTCGAGAACGACGACATTGGAATAGACATCAACTACCGTATGGATGGAAAGTTATTCAATCTCAGAAGGCTGAAAGCTAAAACCAAAATTAACAGCGACACCGTCAGAGAGCTCCTGTTTGCTGATGATTGCGCTCTGTACGCCAACTCAGAGGCGGACATGCAACATAATGTTTCAGCTTTCTCACATGCCTGTGCCAACTTTGGGCTCAATATCAACTTGGAGAAGACTGTAGTTATGTACCAGCCAGCTCCTGGGAATAATCACACTGTGCCGAATATCAAAGTGAATGATCATAGACTAAGTGTTGTGGACAAATTCACCTATCTTGGCAGCACTGTGTCACAAGCAGCCACAATTGATGACGAAGTGAATGCAAGAATCTCCAAGGCCAGTGCGGCCTTTGGCAGACTGTACAAGAATGTATGGGACAGAACTGGAATAAGCCTGCAAACAAAGCTAAAAGTCTACAAAGCAGTTGCATTATCCACACTGCTATATGCTTGTGAAACCTGGACTGTTTATCAGCGACACGCTAGGAAATTAAACCACTTCCACACAGTCTGCCTAAGGAAGCTACTGAAGATTAAATGGCAAGACAAGATTCCAAAAACTGAAGTCCTAGAAAGAGCATCCATGCCCAGTATCCACACTCTACTGATGAAGAATCAGATTCGCTGGGCTGGTCACTTGACTCGCATGCCAGATCACAGGCTCCCTGAACGAATTTTTTACAGCGAACTGCGTTGTGGTAAACGCTTCCAAGATGGCCAGAGGAAACGCTTTAAAGACACTCTGAAAATGCCTCTGAAGGCTTTTGGAATTCATCATGACACCTGGGAGGCTGCAGCCAGAGACCGAAATTCGTGGCGTGCATCATTACGCAAGGGTGCAGTCATATGTGAGGCAACCAGGACTGCAAGAGCTGTGAAGAAAAGGCAGGACAGAAAAACCACTGCAGGAAATCCTCCTCCAGAAACGTCAAGCATTACTTGCCCACATTGTCAAACAACATTTCGAGCCAAAATAAGCCTTATCAGCCATCTTAGAACCCACGGCTCCATACTTTCAACCCACTGGATGAAATGAATGGTCATCATCATTCTTGATGGACAAACAACACATCAGGAAAAAAAACGAATGCATAATTTACTGACTCAAAACACACATTATAAAATTTGACAAGCTCCTCAATATAATTCAATAGCAACGCGCTCCAGATAAATTTTTTATCACTTATCCATGCCAGACATAAAACATCGCACTGTTGAGTTATCATCTCTGGTGGATATAAGGAATATTTCATAATCATCAGCAAAATCATCATCATTATTATCATGTACCACAATGATAAGTAGGGTTGTCGTGGTTCGCTATTCACACGTTCACCATTATAGTATCAGATCCAAGTTCTAAAACCGATTATGCCACGTAGCAAATCCATCTCTCTGCCTTCCCATGCTCTTTTCCCATCTGTTTTGTCACTAAGATTTCTGGTTTATTCCTCCCGCTAAGTTAAGTTAGTTTCATATTCTTTACATGACGTCACAGTCAACCCCAGCATTGTTGTGTGTGTGTGTGTGTGTGTGTGTGTGTGTGTTGTTCGTAATCTCTTGGCAAGTTTACGTTCAGTAGTTTTCCATTGCATTCTGAACGACCGGCACCCATATCATTTCGTAAAAAATCAACGCAATGCGGTCTGCTGCCAAATCTACCGCAGCTGTGTTTCGAAAGCGGTATGCTGGATTAAGTACTGCGTCCGTAACCTCTTGGCCACGGAGCAGCCATTCCTCCCGATCCATCCATCATCCATCCATCATGTGCCATGCCGGTAAGCGTGGGCGGTCATGTTTTGCCATCTCACTCGATCACCAGAGTCGTGGATCAGCTCAGTGTTTCTGTCTCGACCATGCCACGAGGCCAAGCCATCCAGGTATTTGCTTCTAGGTCTTCCCCTTGGTCTGTTCCCCTCGATCTTGCCAGTTGTCACCAAGTTCTCCAATTCATTTCTTCTAATAACATGTTCCTCCCGATAACATCCCCAAAATATCTAGTCTGCCATCCAAGTATTAATCTGTATATGTGTCATCCCCTTAGACGTGTTCTATAAAGTTATAAAGTCCACTTGTATGTGTAGTACGTTTACCACAGAAGATACATGCATGTGTACTACGTTTACCACAGAAGATACATGCATGGTTGTTCTCAACCACACAGGGCCAGTAGCAGCAGGTGTTGTTGGCCGAACCATGCCCAGGTACTGCCTCTTCGGAGACACAGTTAACACAGCCAGCAGAATGGAGTCCACCAGTCTAGGTACTGTGAGTAGTCTCTGTGTTATTTATTGGTGGCAGTGGCTTCATTGCCATGTTGATTTCTTGTAATCTTTCAATTCTAAGCAAGGCGAGATGTGTTATTGACTTGTCCGTTTGAATCCCAATTATCATTTAATGTGTTCTGTTACATTTTACATTTGGTTAGTTGATTCTCAAGAAGTATTTCTTCTGGAGTGGCTACTTACAGCGTGTATGTAAGCTAAAGGTAGTACCATAGAAGATACTAATGTTGGGGGTGGCATATGTGAGGTCATCATATATTCAGTTCACATCACATGAGATGGCCAGTTCTCTTCATCATACCAAACAATTTAGCAATTGTTTGGTACCCATTATTTTTAGGCTAGGTCGACTCCAGAGCCCTACTTGAGGAAGCATACAATCCTGCTTGTGTTGCGGATTGATCCCGTACTACCGTCATAACAAGCAATGGCACAAACCACTGACCGCCGCAAATAACATCTTTGAAAGTAATTAATGTGTTATTATAGTTGTGATTGTTGTAATTTTGGCATCTATGGAGTAATTATGTAGGACTGGAAAAATTAAGCATTATTCGTGATGGCTTATTCTATTGCATGATGTATACTATTTTAAGCTAGATTACTTCAACTGGATATATTAATAAAGCATTACATTTTATAGATCTAGACGACCCGGCCCGGCTTCGCCCAGGCCTGGCGGGGAGCGTCTAATTTAATTCATATAAGTAGTCATTATACATTCAAATGCATTTCTCTAAGAGCACAGAATACGCGTTCCCCCCTGCTCCCGTTCCCGTTGCTCGTCTGTTTCTGATGCTCCCGTTCCGGTTGCTCGGCGTTTCTGGTGCTCCCGTTCCCGTTTCCGCGGGAGTGAGAACATCTGTAGAAAATTTCATCTCAATCGGATGGGCCGTTCTGGAACGCATACAGGACACACAAAGAAAAAACATTCTCTTTTTATATATATATATATCCCCGAATACTCTCGTCACGTGACGCGACGAGAATTAGCAGTGGTTCGAATCGCAAAAGTGACTTATGAGAGTATGGAGCCGGTCGCTCAGAAAGTCGTGGCGTGCTGATGAGCGTAATCTAGCCTAGGAATCAACATACAGCTGAAAGATGCTGGTGTTGACCGCAATATCCTGAAACAGGATGGAAACGCGGGGGAAAAAAAAAATATATATATATATATATATATATATATATATATATATATATATATATATATATATATATATATATATATATATATATATATATATATATATATATATATATAATAGTAGAATAGTAGAAGATAGTAGACGATATGGAAATATGGTAGTATGGCCAAAATATTGGAAGAGAACTATCTTCATTCCAATAACTAAAAAGGGCAACCTGAAACTATTGAACGTAACACCCAATAAATGCTGGGTTGACTGCGGCGTACTTCAAAGGATAAGCAGCTAACTTTCTCTCTAAAAAGAATTTACATTATTCAGTGTAGTAATAGAAGAATAAAACATTTGATGTGATGTCGAAGAGAAATATAAAGATGATTTAGAAAATTTTCACATACATAAAATAGACGCATTATTTTTATGAAAACTTTGAAAATGCCTTAAAGTTTTTATCACTTTGTTTATAACTCATATGACTGTAGATAGCTTCTTTAAACATTTTATAAAATTTTAAGAAAAATGCAACAATTATTTAAATTACATAATATAGCAATGCTACTAAACGTAATGTCCCTTGATATAACTTTTGTTAAGTCCCCTTAATTATACGTCTTTCCTTTTAATGTTGTTTTATTACGTACAAAACTGTTTTTAAACTAACTAATTCAGTTGTATCCGCGGGAGTGAGAACAACATCTGTAGAAAATTCCATCTCAATCGGATGGACCGTTCGGGAACGCATAAAGGACACACACACACACACACACACACACGCGCGCGCGCACACACACACATTGTCTTTTATATACATAGATAATAATACATCGTCCCGAAGCAATTTCCTGCCATGATTCTGGGATGTGATAGCACTATCACATTTTGTAGGCGTGAGAGCCAGGAGGCATAGATGGCCAATATTTTCCTCACTTTAACAAGCGATGAGCCCAGGCGTCGAACTTGCCTCCAATTATGCTCATGACATTACCAAGCAGTTCGCTATCAACTTAGCTCTCGCGTCTTACATTTGTCTACTTCTTTAACAATTACATTTTAATTTCTAATATGAAAGCATTGTTTTATGAAATCCTTGAATGTCGATTTAAAAAATAAAATCATTATATCCTTTTTCCTTCAACAGCTGGCCGTATACAAATTAGTCAACAATGTAAAGATTTACTGGACAATGATGTTGGTTTTAATTACGAAGCCAGAGAGCCGATTCATGTTAAGGTACGTGGATAATTTTCTCCAGATGTGTCCTTATAGAATTAAATCTTTGGATAATGTGCGGATAGTATCGGAAAAGAAATGTGAGGTCAATATTCTTTTAATCATTCATCTTGACAACCTTGTCTAGCGTAGAAGTGGCAAGTTATTATAGACATTTTAATGTCACATAAGAAGCAGTGTGTACGTAGATGCAAACACTTTCAATGTGCGAACATGTTTCTAGAGAAAGGAACAGTGGTTGGGAATGAACAGTGATGGAAGGCACGGTTCATAGAAAAAGAGGAATGGATCTACCAACACAAATATTGACACATGGGATTTAATATACTGCAGGCGAACCGACAAATAATCACACATGTTTTCTGCGGGAGGTGATGAATGCACAGGACCTGGTACATGGTGATGGACGGGAGCAAATATATAATTTAAATTATTTGCGTGAGGGATTCTAGGATCTGATCTATACGGACATTGAAAGGAGGCAAAGTAAGGGTGTACAAGTTAGTCTGGCTTGTAAGACATCTCACTCAACACATACATTCTGTTAACATAAATACTCGGATTATTTTCTAATCCCAGCTTCGTATCTTGTTTAATAATTCTTTTCGTAAGACCATTATCTTTGCTGTCCTCAATCAGTTTCACGGGGAGCACGTACTGGAATGTCCTGAGTGCTGTGGTGTCGATGTCAACTCATATATTTCACAATAAGTCCCATCTGGCTATGCCACCTTATTATACGCTGTTCTAGAATATGTGAAGATTTAACACTTCATATCCTTATAGCATTATCATTACCTTCTTTTTTAGCCAATCATCCATCTATAAGCGTTTTATTAAGTAAGTATCTGCCAAATACTTTCTGGGAGTACGGACGTTTTTAGACGTTCCGGGCTTCTTCCCTAGCAGACTGACTCTAGGCTGAATTTTATTTCCTGTTATATAATAAAGATTTATATAGACTATATACATGACGTTCTATAAAGGATTTACTATATGGTGAGCGGTTGCAAATGTTACATGATATATGTTTGCATGGTTTGAGCATAAAATTATGTTGTTTTCTAGTTAATGGCACCAAAATAATAAAATCCTACATGTGTTCTTAAGAAGAACATCTCTACGAGTGGTTTGAATGCCGTGCTCCCATTCAGGAGACGCAGGTTCGAATCTTCAGTAAAGTAATAGATTTTTGTCTGACGAGAGCAAAAACAAAACAGTAAACTGCACAGGTCGCGGCAACTGCCCAATCCAGGAGTCCTTAATACATTAGGCTCAAGACTCCACATGCCTACACCGCAAGGTACTATAGACCAGTGGTTCTTAACTGGTGGGAAATCCCTCCCCCCCAACCCCCTACCCCCATCCCTTGGGGATTTTTTTTTTGGTTTCTATGGGGTAGGGGGCGGGGATTAGGATTATTTCAAGATCGCGTTAGTACAAGAACCAGGTACTTGATATTATTTTTTCCCTCCATATTTTACGGTTCTGTACTTCTCGACCTTCTGAAATTCGTTTTATAACGTAAGTAGACCCGGAAATCACGTTTTACGTAGACGTCTAAACTTATTCTAGTATGGGCTATTAAATTTAGCTTCCACTTTTACGTATAGTGTGTAAAAAAGGGGGGGGGGGGGATTTATAGGGAGGAAATATGAAAAGGTTGGGGGGAAATATGGTGAAGGGGAGCATGGGCCAAAAAAGGTTGAGAACCACTGCTATAGACAGTTGACAGTTCTCGTACACAGCCATTACATTTCCTGTACTTTTGTATCTACAGGGAAAGGGTCTTCTGCAAACATACTTTTTAATAAGCAAAGATGGATTCCATCCTGGAGACAGCTGTCTGTTTGAAGAACTACACAGTACTCACGGCCTGCTGGACAAGCCCAAACCTTACACCAATGGTGGAAGCAAGCAGATGTCAAATCTGCCTAACTCAGAGACGATCTTCTATGATCATTGCCAAACAGAGAGTCCTAAAATGCTTGAGTGTGTGGGATCCATGAATGATTCTATGATGTCTGTCAATAATGGTTTAACTGAAGTGAGTGTTGTCTGACAACTGGCATTTAAAGTGTGTGAAAACATGACAAGAATTCTTATGATTTTAAGGAATGTGAAAACATGACAATGATCTTTATGATATTAAAGTATGTGAAAAAAATGGCAAAGATCGTAAAGCATAGATTGACTAAGTGTGCTTTGGATAGTGCTTACGTTATTTGCTAAGAAATGTCTGCAAATTAATGAGAAAATGTATAACACATTTTATGAGAAAATGTCGCAATCATATCTTGAGTAAGCAACTAAATCATAACAGATAATATATAGACAAACTAAAGGTGCATTGGAAAGTGTTTCAGGCATTTAGTGAGAAATGCTTGCGTAATTTAATAAAAACACGTGTAATTTAATTAATGAGAAAATAGTTAAGCAATGCCATGTGTTAGAAAATAAATCTTGACAAGAGAAAGTGTCCAAGTCATTTCATGAGAACATACCTTCTTCATTTTATACGGGGTCTAAAATATTGAATTAGAAAGTGTCTAAGTCACTTCATGAAAACATACGCACGTCATTTCAAAGGCGTTTAAGATACTGAATGAGAATGTGCCTACGTCGTTTCATGAGAACATACCTTCTTCAATTCATACGGGGTCTAACATATTGATTGAGAAAGTGTCTAAGTCATTTCATGAAAATACTTAATTGCATATATCTAAGATACTGAATGAGAATGTGCCTAAGACATTTAAAATGTAAGACATTTTTTTTATAACATTTTGAAATGTAAAAACACCGAACCTGATTTTGTTTGAAATATCTTTGCGTGTACTTTAGAATCATCTGTCCCACATTCTTCTTTATGACCAGGTGAACTGATTATACTTAAGACATGCGTGGATGTTATTTTCTGCAGTTCGAGATAGATCGTTCTCTTTCCACACAGGTGTCGCAGGTAGTAACTCAGTGAAAGAAAAAAATAAAGGACCATATCAAGCGGCTTATGGTGCATTTCTATAGATCAATCGCCACTAGGTTTGTGACGTGGTCGGAACAATTCCAGCTTCCTTTACTTTATAAAACATTTCATGACAATCATTTAAGACTCCCTCGGGCTGGGAATCCAGTTCAGTTGTGTCTATTTGAATTCACCTCGAAGGGGATTAAACCCATTGCCACGGTAGGCGAGCGTCTGGCCACTACACTGTAGAGGTCACAGATTGTGAGACTTGTATGGAGTTTTCGCCATGGCCATGCGGGAGTGCGGGGGAATGAACATGCTGATAGGCTGACAGTGAATGCACCTCTTGGGGGTAGATTACCTATGGACAAGGGAGAGGTGGTCGAGGGCCTATGGGACCAGGTGGAGAAGGAGGGGGAGCAGAATGAGAATCCGTATGCGGAAATAATGATATTGCAGGGGATCGGAGGGGATTCTGGAAAAATCTCAAAACTGAGAGGGAAGACAAGAAGAACTTTCAATCAGATAGCGGTGAACGATTAGTAGTATGACTCCTCGCTGGCTGTTGATGGAGCGCGTATGGGAATGTCCTGAGTGTAGTGATGTCGGTTCCTAGCTCAGTTCAGCTCAACTCATCTCAAGGCTTCTCGTACTGGCGTGAAATCATAAATACAAAATGACAACACTACTCAAGGAGAGAAAACTACAATAATCAATCATGTTATATATGGCTACATTTTATCTCTGTTGTGTTTGGTTCAGAAATACAGAATGAAACCTGTTACGTCAATTTCAGATATACACATGAAACCTGTTGTGTCTAGTTGAGAAATACAGATTGAAACCTGTTGTACCTAGTTAAGAAATACAGACTGAAACAGGTTGTGTCTAGTTCAGAAACTCAAATTGAAACTCAACCAATGATTAAAGTCAAATGTACAGATCATGATGCAATCTTTTGCTGTATATAACCTTCTTCTTATATGCCATGCCTTGTGGCGTTTGGTGATCATATCTGTTCACAGCTTTCTATCTCGTGTGCTGCCAATCATTGCTGATACTTATGTGTCTCTGTGCCATGATGTCAAACTGTCCAGTATCTTATCTCTTGGTCTCCCCCTTATATGGTAAGACCATGGCATGTTTCTATGTGTCTATCTTAGATAAACTATAATAAACATTAGTTTCAAATAGATTTATAATTTAGTTTGATGACATACACAGAAGATATGCATTTGTTTCATCGAGAAGACCAAAGCCTGTAGTGTTGTAGGTTTTTTCAGCTTAATTTTATGTACCTATGGGGTCTGGTTGTTTTTCAGTATGAAGAAATAAAAAGTCGATAAATTAAAATTAAAGTTACATTTTCTGGACGTAGAGTATTTTCGATTTAATAATGAAGGACCACCAATGTTGAGGATGGAGGTTCGGAATGTTCTTAAACATATGAAAGCTGGCAAGGCCCCCGGTTCAGATAACATCAGAACAGAAATGATTAAAACCTTAGAAGAATATGGAATAGATCAAGTCACCAGTCTGCTGAACACATTATATGATACCGGAGAAATACCTTCTGAAATATGTAATTCTATATTTATTGCAAACCCAAAGAAATCAGGAGCCTTGGAATGTGATCAACATCGAACAGTTAGTATAATGAGTCACAACACGAAGAGTTTGCTACGAGTTATCATGCAAAGAGTGAGGAAGAAAATACAACCTGAAATAGGGGAAGAACAATGTGGGTTTGTAGAAGGAAAGGGTACAGTAAATGCTGTGTATATGCTGTTATAAGTTATTGAACGTTCTATAGAAGAAAACAAAGATATACATCTTTGCTTTATTGACTACACAAAGACTTTCGATAGAGTAAGACATGTCAGCATTATAACTATGCTTGCAGATCTACAAGTTGATGGGAAAGACATTAGACTTATAAAAAAAAACATGCTGCCATAAGGATTGATAATAAAGTGGGACAATATCAGCCTATTAAGAGACGTATGAGACAGGGATGTGTAATGTATCCAGACCTGTTTTCCCTATACTGTGAAAATATTTTCAGAAATGTAGAAGATATAAATGGAATCATCATTGGAGGACGAAACATCAATAACATTAGAAATGCAGATGATACAGTATTCATTGCAGACAATGAGCAGGATCTTCAACAATTAGTACATGCATTTGTTGCACACAGTGAACAACTGGGGTTAAAATTAAATTGTAAAAAGACACAGATTATGGTCGTCATTAGGAAGAAAGAAATACCACAATGTAACATACAAGTAAATGGGAATATTCTTCAACAAGTGAATCGGTACAATTATCTCGGAACAGTCATAACATCTGATGGGAGATGCCTTGAAGAGATTAGAACAAGAATCACCATTGCGAAAGTAGCCTTTAGCAAGATGAAAAACATACTGTCCAATAAAAAGATGTCAATTGAAACGAGCAAAAGAGTGTTTAGATGCTACATAGAGCCTGTACATTTGTAGGGATGTGAAACTTGAACAATGAGAAGTCAAGCTGAAAAACAATTGATGGCTATAGAAATGTAGCTTGTGAGGAGAATGCAGAGAATACGATGGACAGACATAAAAACCAATGACTAAGTACTACCGGAAACAAATGACAATCGTAGACTGATTAGAGAAATTAGACGTAGACAGTCACATTTTTTTTGGACATGTTATGAGAAGAAATAAATTGGAGAACTTGGTGACAACTGGCAAGATCGAAGGGAAGAGACCAAGGAGAAGACCGAGAAGTAAACTCCTGGATGGCTTAGCCACGTGGCATGGTCGAGACAGGAACACTGAGATGATCCACTATTGTGGTGATCGAGTGAAATGGCGAGTCATGACCACCCACGCATTCCGGCATGGCACATGATGGATGGATGGAGAGTATTTCCATTAGAAAGATTTTTCCAGAAATTTAACAAACAAACATGAAAGCAAGGAGATAACGAGCGAAAGAGAGGGGTTGGGGGAGAAAAGAAAGACGGACAGACAGACAGAAACAAGAAAAGAGGGAGAGAAAGAGAGAGAGAGAGCGAGAGAGAGAGAGAGAGAGAGAGAGAGAGAGAGAGAGAGAGAGAGAGAGAGAGAGAGAGAGCGAGAGAGAGATCTTCACGTGGGTTATCAGCATATTGTCCACACTGGAATGCTTTTGGGAACAATTATGATCAGATTCTTAATTTTTATTTGTGGTATTCTATTTGTGGTCTGTTTCTTATCTAAAAAAATATTATTTTAGCAAAACACGCTCTTTTTTCAAAGTTTTATTCAAGATACATCCGTGTACTATCGATTTACAGATGGGGTCATTTCAAGTCTTGTCCCTCATCCGATACTTCAGTGTTCTTAAACCACCACATGCGATCATTATAAACATATGCGAAATATTCACGACTGCAAGATCTGATTATATTTACCTTAGACTGCGTTAAATAGAAGTGACAACGAACGATTTTTGAATAAGCATAGCATTGATCTTTATGTACACATACAGTAGAGGAAAGAAGAAAGAGGACAACTAGCCAATATAAACAATGACAATTATTGTGGATACACCGAGATGTGAACCTGCTGCCTCCATATGCTGGGAATTTTAGATTTTTACATCAAATGAAGGAACAGGGGTATTTTGTTGCAGGGCCAACTAGACACCTTTGTTTATTTGTCTTCATTTTCATTCCCCATGTCTATAGTACGTCTGAAGCCGTCGTAACTATGAAATACGGACATAATCCGTTAACAGCTATTGAAGTAACACCATATATCTCAGAAAGTATGTTAATGAGGCATAATAATAAACATACACACACATAGGGCCGCAGCACTGTGTCTAGTGCTGGTTACTTTGTATAATAAGCAATACACAGATATTTCATTTATTAGTTAACCCTGCGGCTATTAAAATAGCATAATACATAAATTACGAGGGTAAGTTAATAAGTAAGTCACAAATAGCTGTAGAAAAATAACTAAATATGATAACAATTTGAAACCAGTTTATTTGTATACATACATTGTCCCTTTATTTCTCAACATAATTTCCACCAACATTTATGCATTTATCCAATCGTTTTATCAGTCCTCCAAAACCGGCTCCATAGAACTGCGTGCTCTGTTTTTTAAACCACGTTTTCACTTCACATTCAACTTGGGTGTCAATCGCGAAATGTCCCCCGCCAAGGTGGTTTGTTAGTGTTTATGCTGACAAATGTTTATCCAGTAAAGCGGTGCATAGCTGGGTAGAATAAAGTTACGAGGGCGAGTCAATAAGTAAATCACACAGGTCTGTGGGATGGCCGGTAAATGAAAACAAAGCACGCAGTTCTATGCAGCCGGTTTGAGAGGACTGATATTAAATGATGGGATAAGTGCATCAATGTTGGTAGAAATTATGGTGGGAAATAAAGGGACAATGTATGTATAACAATAACCTGGTTTTAAGTTGTTATCATAGTTAGTTATTTTTCTGCAGCCATTTGTGACTTACTTATTAACTTACCCTCGTAGCAGGTATTGATGGGAGCTCATAGAGGTAGATGAACAAGTGGAGCTTAAAGGACTTCCTAGAACATGAAACTAATTTAAGGATATAAAGGCTACACCGAGATTCGAACTTGTCACCTCTAATTGACGACACAATCCAATTTTTTTCCTTCTACCTACATTAGTGTCAATCAATACCGTTAAACGTGTTTCTCACCCACTTTAAATGGCTAGAGGTTTTCTCTAAAGACTGGAATTTGTCTGCATTGTGTATAATGCAAAACACAATAAAAGCAATTTGAACAATGGGAAAATATGTGTAGAAAAGGCACACAAGGTAGTGCTTTCATTATACAAGTTATTATTAAATCACAATGAGATAAAATAGAAGAAAATGACTTGTTGACGTAAACAGATTATGTGATAATTTAATACATTTTGTTTAAATAGTCACAACAATCTGCGAGGCTAAAGATTGGACAAATTTTAGAAGATTAAACAATATTTTTCATATGTATTTGAAGATGTGATTTTTAACGATTACTCTCCCGCTGTTTATACTTCACCTCCACACCGTAAGGTACAAGAGGAACACGATAAGATGATGATGACTCTCCCTTATTGTGTATATGAAAAACATGACTACTTATATAAATATTCAGCTGCATGAAAGTTTAACAGTCACCAATAATTTGTTAGTTTAAAGTGTAACCTTTATTATTTAAACACAATTTTCTTTAAGTTAACGATGTAGTCAGTAAGTGAAAGTAAAATATGCCAATATGTACAATGATGATTGCGGCAAAACAAGAATCGCCATGGCATAGTCAGGTTTTACAAGATGAAAAAAAAAATGCTCACCTGTCGATTGCATTGAGAACAATAGTGTAGAAGACCTATATAGAACCTTAACTATTGAAGGCACATGAAACATGAACAATATGCAGACAAGCTTTGCAATATATATGGTTTCGGAGGAAAATTCAAAGACTATCATTAACTGGTAGAAAAACAAATGAGACACTCTTCAAGAAACAAATGAAAGCCATAACGTTATTAGTGAAGTTAAACGTAGACATTTAAGATTTGTCTGGCACACGAACTGCACTGCCAAACTTGATGGTAAAAGAACGAAGGAAGGCAAAGACATACATAATAGGACTTGGTCCAAGACTCCTATTATCGCCTGGCTTGGCGGATCACAACTGCTCATTCTTACTTGCACGGCACACAATGAGATGAGTGGTCAGTTATCTTTCTTTTCGCCTGTCCCTCCCAGAGGATTTCCAGAAAGTTCTGAAAATTATCAGGTAGCCCGTGTTTTAGGCTAGGTAGAAACCAAAGGCCGGTCTCCGTGACCCAGAGAGTATGGACGCGGTTCGTAATCCCGCTTACCCGCATTCGAAAAACAGCTGCGCGCGATTTGGCAGCATACCGCGTTGCGCAGGATTTTAACGAATTGGTATGGAAGCCGGTCCTTCAGAAAGTAATGGCAAACTAATAAACATAAACTTGCCAAGACATTAACAACAGCAGTTAAATTATGGTGTTGACAGCGATGTCATGTAAATAGGATATTGAAAAAAGACACCAAAGCCGTACTCGCATTGGTCGAAAAAATATTCTGCCTCTGACTGGAGATTAATTAAACTCAGGCCACTAGCTTGGCTGGCCCTGTGGTTATGTGCTAAAATTCTTTTTGAAGCTGGGATCTGTTTGTCTCCCCCCCCCCCTCCCCCACCCCACCCACTCAACTGCCTTAGGCTCCCACGACTCGCTGCCTTAAATGAGCACAAAGACACTCCCTGGAAGTAAAGGCATCCTATGTGATATTGACCACAATAGCCGTTGGCACAATGTGGGGATGAGAGATTTGGTGAGCGCCGCTCAACATTCGGCACTAAAAGAAAGCAGGTAGCACCGCCTATTGCCGTAGGTAGTTTGCTCAAATCTAAGTCACTGGCAGTGACTGTGCATCAACGACATATCTCCGAACTTAAGGACACCAAGCACAACCTGTACAGGACTCTGCATCTACTGACAGTTCAACAACCAGCTTGCTTTCCATTTGATCACCTCCATCATTCAACATTATAATAGAGAGCTATACAAATGGCTATCCTCACGTAAGAAAGACAAAATTAGCCATCTACATCCCCATGTCCCTTCCCCCATTTCGACACCCATCAACCACACCAAAGTGGTATGCATACCGCCTGACCTACAACTGTCTGCTAAAGAACATGCTGTTTTAGGGAAAGGCCTCAGTTTTGTCCCTTTACGCCCCCGTATGGACAGTCGCGCCATTTTGGAAGACGTTTCCAACTTCCACAGACGACTCCGCCTCAAGTACCACCACAGAGACAAGCCTGTCCCCAGTCCCACCCCGCAACCTCCAGACATTTTTCCATCTTCAACTAAATCCCGTTCCACTTGGACCCCACCTTCCGGAGTTTCCAACGCGCTTGACCTCTACATAGCTAACACACTCCATGAGATTAAGCAACTTTCTTTCCCTCGCTTGAAACGCTCAAACCTATCCCCTCCCGAATGGCGTGCCCTATCCCAACTACAGCGCAGACAGGACATAGTCATCAAACCGGCGGAAAAATGGGGTACAGTGGTTGTTTGGCGCAAAGATCTATATGTCGAGGAAGTCATGTCCCAACTCAATAAACCTGATAATTATTCACCCTGCACCGAAGACCCCACTCTCTAGTATAACCGGAAGATCCAAAACACCATCAAACAGCTCATACGTGAAGATGCCTTACCACCCAGTGCCACTTCACTTCACATCCATGACTCAGACTTGGGCAAACCCACCCTCTACATGCTGCCCAAAATACACAAACTCAAAAATCCTGGACGTCCGATAGTTTCCGCCTGCTCATGCCCGACTGAACTGATCTCAGCGTTTCTTGACAGGATTTTCCAACCTCTAGTTGCGAATCCCCGTCATACATCAAGGATACAACGCATGCGTTACTTTCATTCAACTCTCTCCAACTGACTCCTGGGAACACATACAGACTATTCCTAATGGATGTATGTTCCCTCTACACCTCCATTCCCCACGCTGATGCCTCAGGGCGCTATAGTTCTTCTGGATCAGCACGTCTAGG